>QFET01000250.1:0-20540 GCA_003316355.1 Tuber calosporum | reverse complement strand
TATGGTGAGAAGATGTCCAAACTAAGCGTCGGTTACTGAGTTCAAAACCACCCCTGGGTGTAGCAGTGCAGGGGCAGGGTTACCACCTGGAGCGACCCGTTTTCAATAAAACAGGCTCTTTGTAAGGAGTTTAACCTGTATTTTTAATGTGACACATGCCCTAATCACCGAGTTTAGGAGCGGGGAATAGGGTGGAGTGGATCGGGTGCATAAAGAGATCAAGAGACAACCGGTCCAATAGGGCTGTGCCAATGATTCTGTGAAAGACAATGATAATGAATATTCAGAGACCCGTGTACTATCTGAACTCAAACAGTATTAAATTCTGTGGCCTGGTTGTTCCATAGTTCATTGCGTATCGACATGTTGCAGAATTTATTCGTTGGAAGAATATCAGTGAGGCCGAAAAGTTTCTGCTATGAGTGGGGACAATAAGTTGCTTGGCGTTACGATATATGTGTCCTGTGTCGCATAGCGGCATATCACAACTGAGTTATCCGGCTAGGATCGCTATCTCAAACTTTGTGAATATTCACTGAATTGAAGAATGCAAACATCTAGCAGAGCATATCCACCCAAACCCACCCAAACTCCCCCCACATTACACCAATGAAACAAATTCAGCATAGAACTTAGAAGCAATCATCAAAAGGAAAATAGAAATAAATTTCACGGAACCTTCGCCTCACAAGTGCTGGTGAAGCCCTTCGGACATGGAAACAGGAAGCAATCATCAAACGAGATGGAAACAAAAGAGAAATATGAAAGCCCAGCAAAAGTACATTTTGGCGAACAGTTATTCATGCTGAATCTTAGACCAAACATCCTGCCTGGATCAACCCAGACACAGTTGCAGAAGGAGACGTGGTGAACCCTGGCCCATGGAGGTCAACCGCACTTTGAGAAAAATTAGGTTTCTCACCGATCACACTAAGCTGACCGGGCTCACCGAGTCCACTGGCTGAAATCGCTTGGATATTGTCGACATCCATTGCGGAGTCATCTGCCTTAATGGACATGGTGCCAGTAAGAGGTAAAGTTGCATCATTACCATCTCTCGGAGTTTCCTTTATGGTCTGTTTCTTTGGTTTATTTCCCGGTGCGTTCTGGGCTATATATCTTGCGGTTGCGGCAATTCTGAATAACCCTGTCGGAACAACAGTATGCTAAAATGTTTTCAAAAGAAATTAGTCTTAAGACTTGAATAAGCAAAAAATTAAAGGAAAACCTGCCTCCCAGTGAGTTTGAATTCCTGCCCCATTCATCACCATAACATCGCCGTGGTTGAGGCACAGATCTAGCATGGCTTTATTGGACCTTCCCTTAGCACGCATAGAGGATGCATCGGTTTGAAGACCCGCTGCTATCTCTCCAGAATTTTCCTCCTCTCCATCTTCTATATCCTCATCGTTGCAAATGCCATCCCCAAACCCAACGTCTTGGCAATGATTCTCAGGTTCGGTTGTCCAACAATGACGCTCATCCTTGTACCTGGATTTCACACGAAATTTCATTCTCGCAGAACCACCAAGAGAGATAGAAGCTACTGTTTCTCCCAACCCTTCTTCGCCATCGTCATGGTACTGCAGAATTTTAAGATTAGTTCAAATGCAGCATTTGGAGAAAAGGGGTGGCCATTACTCACATCCATTTTTTGCTTTTCAAAGTATCCCACGTTGAGGACCTCGTTAAATACAGCCTCAGGATGGATTAGTTGAGCCCGCTGGTGGATTAGGCGCAAAGCTTTTATGACAACAGGGGGGGAGTCGCTGAAAGGGACGCTATTGACATCGACAATAAATTTGTAGGGGGCACCACAGTTGTACATAAACTGCTGGGTGAGTAATCTTCCTTGAGCTGTTTCGATTGCTCATATATTAATATCACTGAATATCCCATGAATCAAGGGAATTTTACTTACAGTGATGGCACTTCATAGGAAATCGCTTAAACGGCATATCAAGGTTTTGATAATTTTCCAATAGCCAGTTGGCATCCTCATGTCTCGAGTTACTCACCCTGTTAGCCAGAATGTGTGTGACGGTACCGCAATCTCCCAGCTCATACTGAACCACTGTCATTCCATCTCTAACAAATCTCTTTGAGGTTATTTCTTCATTATGGAGATTGCTTGGAATGGCTGGCCCAGTGTAGACAGGCCGGTGAGGATCTGCAAGACGTGCAGCATCAAAGACAAGGCGAGGCGGATTGTAAGAAAATCCGCATGTCGGACAAAGCCATCCAGCCCAAAGCTCTCTACAACTCAAACGTCCACATTTAGGACAACACATCCCCTTCCAGAAAGGGCGCGAAACACCCCCACTCTGTACATGGGCAGTGATCTCGGTGTCCAAAGGTGGCGCCAATGAATTGGGAGGCTGTAGGAAATCTTCAGGCCACAACGTGCGACAACTCAAAAAGTTTTCCGTGTAGGTAAGTTCAGCGGGCATATCAACACCATTAAGCTAGATTATTATTGTTTTTAGTAAAAGCCAATGGGGTGGTGAGTTATGCCACATAACTTACCATCCAAAAGCTCCTACAGTTAGGACTGAGACAAGTCCAACCCTGTTCATAAATGTGTGGGCTTTCCTTCTGACAGCCTAAACAACTAGCTTTGACGATCTCCTGTGGAGGATTTGGCTCCTCAGATGGAGCGGCGGCCCACCAGCCATCGGTATTGGTGTTTAGCTTTTCAAACCGAAACTTCCACCGAGTGCATTGGCTGAGTGAGTCTTTCTCAGCCCAGGCTGCAGTCACCTTGAACCAGTCCATCACACAGTATCTATGAGGGACCCTCGATGGAGAGTTTGTACTTTGATTACCTATCCCGAGTGTTAGATTCAAAGACCTGAAAGGACATGTTCGGGGTTGACGCAGATAATACCCATTATCAAGACCAACGGCCACTTTTGATTCATATTTTTAATCAGGTATTTGATTGTGTTATCGTCAATAGTCTGATCTGCGAGCAGTCTCCGTTGACCACTATTGTCAGTCCCTGATTTTCCGCCACTATATTAACCTGTTAGAAACGTTTTAAAATTTAGAGCGATTTTTGCTTTAGCATGCCTGTGCGAAATGACTACTTTAGAGCTAATGTAGTCTCTCGGAGATGCGAAACCATCGAGTAAGTACCCATGGACCAAGCCATCATGGCCATAGCAGCCCGCTTGATAGCTCCTGTAGTAGGGCAAACTCTCACAAAGTTCTTGACGAGTCTATCCACCATTGTTAACAGGGGTAAAATTTGCTAGCAAGAGGGAGGAGACCCTACTTCACACCATACTTCTGGTTGGCGAATACCAGGAGGCTTACCCTTTTGGAAATCTATCAAGCTCCAAATCAGGGGTTTCACCTTTTTCGTCTCCTTGGTCTCACTTCCGATCTCACCTTTGACATCAAGTTTTTTTGGTCTCCCTCTTTTTCCGACAGGTGTGTTCTGGGGGGATGAGATCCTTAATTCGCCGCTTGAAGCTGCCTCTGAGGGTGACGGGGAAGTAGCACCCGTGAGTCTGGTAAGGGCAGGCGTTCCAGTATTAACGTCTCCTCGTGTGGTGCGCTTTTGCTTTGGCAAAGCTCGTACGTACCCAGGAATCTTTGAGCACTCACGGCCAGCACGCTGACACCTCTCGCACTGCCGGGCCCGATCACAAAAAGCATGGTTCTCGATGCAACTATAAACATTTCTCATGGATTAGGGTGGAATCAAGATACTGTAGGTTATGGTGGGATTAAAATGAAACTCACAAAGCACACGCATGAGGAATGCATAAAACACCGTTAATTGACTGGAATGCATCTCTGTTAACGCGCACATCAGGAACAACTAGCCCCTGGAATTCCCCCAAGGATTCTGTTACCGGGGATGCTAAAGCTTGGCTGTTATTGAGTTTTTGTTTTTTTGAAATATTCTCATCTGGGAGGTCCAGAGAACCTTTAAATTCGTGGCTTGCAGGTCGATCGACACTAGGGCTTTTTGAATTAAGAGCTCGATCGGGAAGAATGCTATCACCATTCGATGAAGACCCTCCATCCGGGACGTAGCTTCCAGAATCCTCATCTTCATTATCTGTGGACTGACCAGATTCTGAGTCAATGAAAAGATTAAGGATGCTTGCAGAGTTTGCGGCGGGTTCCCGGGGTCTCAGTCTAGTGCTTAATCGGTCATTGGCATACGCGGTGTCTTTTCTAATCACACCGGGTCGCTCTGCAAGCGGCTCTAGGCCACCGGGGTCCCTATCCATAGAATAACGTTGCGCCTTCCCCAATCCAACACCACTCGCAGGCTTGTCAATGTCTCCAAGTGTTAAAGACTTTGCGCGGACATACACAAGCTCGTTTCCTGTTGCAGCAGCAGTGCTAGCCCGACCCGGGATAACAAAACCCTCAAAGTCCTGCCCTTCTTCTTCATGCTTCCTCTTCAGTGTTAACCAGGAAAGAGCCATGACATCTTCGTTAGACGCTAATAGAGCCTGTTGCACGCCATTACCAGCACTTAAAGGAGACGGTTCGACATCTCCGGAAATGACAGGAGATCCTAGCTTGTGCTCCGTTTCTTCCTCCTTAAGATTCGCAGGACGCTTCATGGTGTATTTAGATCTACGCCTTATGGCAGGTGGAGATATTCTTGATGAAACTTTGGCACGAGAACTCTTCAATGCCACAGAATCGCGAACTCGTTGAGATGTGCGACGACAATCGATCGTCGGCTTTCTAGGATCTGTATCTGGCACTTGCAATGCAGCTACCATGCCAGGATCTGCACACACATCAATCCATTGGCGACGATTGCTAGGCCGCACAGTGGAAGCTACAGAAGCAGCTTCAGTACGACCCGCCTCCATTTTGTTTTCACTACTCTCATTCTTAATAGAGACTGGAGAACGCGGAAGGGTGGGAGCTTCCGAGAGTGATGATGATGATGATGATGTCTCATCAGCTGACCACTGGTGGAAAACCGGGGTGGTAGGTTGGGATAAAACAATACCGTCCCCGACTTCAGTAGACCCAACCCCAGCATAGGAGTCCTGAACTAGAATTCCTAGAAATAGTTAGCCCTATTAAAAAGAAGTACAGCTCTAGCGTGGCAACGAACAAGCGAGTGAAACACTATGATTGACAACAACAGAAAGAGGGTGTAGATAAAAGCAGCAGCCACCAACACAAAAGCACAACAGCGAAGCCGGCCCTATCGTTTAAATGATAGTAAGAAGAATAGGGCATGTAACACAAAGGTTGGGGGTCCGAGGGGCCATCCACACCCGAGGACGGGCAGAAACCGGAATATAAATATATATACAAAAAAGAAGAAACGAAAAGAAAAAAACAACAGGCCAACCTAGGCTAATCGGAAAACCAACGGCAAAAAAAAAAAAAAAAAAGAACGAAAGGAAGGTCTTACCTTCCATAGAATTAAGATCTTGCATTGTAAGAAGCCCTGTGACCGGGGATCGAGAGGGTATGAGATGGCAGAAGAATAGCTTTTAGGAAAAGGTGCTAGGGCAAGGGAATGAGGGAAGGGTGAATGGTGACGGATCAAGTGGAGTAGACGGAGTGAGGATTGGCAATTGAGAGGAGGGATAGGTCAACAATTTGGAAGAGAGGATGAAGATGGTAGAGGAAAGTTTAAGAAGTGATGGAGAAGGTATAAGTGAGAGGTAAGATGGAAAATAGAAATGGGGATGAGGGGGGGAGAAGATGAGGCGGCGGGTGAGGTGGAGAGAGAGATAATGAGAAAATGTGTGGCGATGGCGAGGAGGGATGAAGAGATGGAGGGTGGAGGGGCGGGGAGGAAAGAGGGAAGAAGGAAGAAGGGGAGTGAGGGAAACGAAGGAAACGAAGATATGGGGAAACAAGTGAGGGAGAGATAGGACTGCGCGGTTGTTAGCAATATGATGGAGGGGGGGCAGGTGTACACGCACCCCCGTCGTCGCTTTTCTACGTAGTGTCAACGCAGAGAGTTAGTGGGTTAGTATTTGCAGAGCAGGCAGGAGGCTCCCGAAGGACCCAGGGAACTGGTCCCTGGTATGGCGGAAACAAACAGGCGGAGCTATCACAGGTAATTGTTATGGACGCGATATTCGGCGCATGCAGGGAATTTAAGGTTTTTTTTTCAATTTCTTTCCATCCTTTTCTGACGAGTCTCACACCGTACCCACAGCTGCCGAGCAGAACCCAGAGTTATTCGGGGTAGAGCTTATTGAGAGAGTCCGTGTTTTCCGTTTATCGAATACATACGTACAGGCTCCAGAGATGGAAGGAGAAAAAAGAGGACCCGGTGAGATAAATACCTTTCATCGGGACTTGAAAAAGGAGCAGAAGTACCGTATGTAGTCATGTGTACTCGCCATGTATCTCAGACGGTGTGGTACCCCGAGTGCGCATGTAGGTGGAAGGTGGGATACACTCGCAATTCACGCCCCCACAATTCCGCTTGTGTCACATAATACCCGCTGCACGGGTGCCAACCCGGCCAGGGCAGACTCCTTATCCATTGGTCACTGTCTGCGCCAGTCTAGTGAACCAAGCTATCATTCGCTTGTGTGACAGTCCTCCCGGATTCCCTGTCAGCTTGAAACTTGTGCAGAAATGGCAGAAATGCAGAGCTCGCTACTCTTTAACATGAACGCAATTCGGTGAAGAGTAAGAGTCTCTGGTTTTTCCCCACCTGATGTCCTAGCTGGCGCTACTTCAACCCAATACATTAATGGCCAAAGGCGTCTAGGAGTAGGCTACCGTATAAGTTGGAATTCGCAAACGCACCATTATCCCATTCAAGGGCTTCGTTAGTCGGTGGCATACGGTACCGTAGGCAATAACAACAAATTTGGAAAGGAAGTCTTCCCAGGAGCCCAACAAGTTCCTTGAGGGAACACGCTGCTGACTAAGGATTGCAAACTTCAACACAAGATTTTGAAGATGTAGTGCTACTCAGAGAGAAGCGTTATTATTCGGCGGAGCTCTAGAGAAAGAAATGATTATGCAATCGAATTTAAGCTGGTTCAGTATTTACCTCAATTCTGGAAGCAGAAAGAGAGAACCGATCCGGAAACTACAAGGTTGCTTGAAGAGAGGGGAAGTTGGGTCGACTAAACTTAACGCGGTGCACCGCCACCACCAAATAATTGTACGGCATACAGTACTATGTATTATGATTCCGGCATGACTCAATCATTTCCCCTGGAAACAACACACCCTCAACAACCCCATTTTACAGTTGTCCTAACCGCAAAATCCGTGGGGCGTTACCGTGTCTGTATAGCATTGTACTTGCAGTTGGATAGTGCACCGGTCTCATAACTCTGAAGCCACGGATGATTTTTCAAAGCCTGCAGCTATAACCCAATCCTTATAGAACCAGGTCCGTGGGGTTACGATATCCTTCCTGGTCCTCAAGGGCGATACCTACCAACAATAGGATAGCAAGAACCCTTTAGATAACCGTTTTCGGGGTGCCTCTTGAGACATTGTGAGCCCTCATCGCAATTTTTTTTACTGAGCAATAAGAAAGAGAGGGCTAGCGAAGCGTTTCCAATGGCTAGTAGTACTTGGGAGCATATTGGAGCTTGCGAACGCCGCTGTATACAACACCGAGTGGGTTCCAGGAAACCACAAGATTGGATTGCCCATAGAAGCGGTCACCTTGCTCGAGTAGAGGCTCTTGCAGTCAGCATGCAGTAGGAGATGGTTCGCGGTAGGCCCTCACAGAGTGGTCTTAATAGACAGAGCTGCCGCCAAGCTACAATACCATAATTCCCGATCTGAATATCCCAAAGCCTATTATTGATACAAATGCGAGTGGCCTAACTAGGCCCCTCGCCCAGGCATGCATGTGCAAGGGCGATATGATACATGAATATTGGCTCGGGAGCTTCGAAACGTAAGTCAACTACTGACCCTATTTCACTTCTTCTCCTCACCCTCGGCCCTGGCGCCAAATGGAGAGCCGCCATCCACAAGTCCCCCTCCGTATAATTGGCGAGATCCACCTCCCCCTTCATTGTCCGCGGAGAGAGCAACTGGATAGTTCCCACGAAATCGTTTTCGCATGTCAACCATTCCCCGCCTCATCAGCCGTTAGAATTAAGATTCTGCTGAGGATCGAGTTTAGAAGCTTACTTGCATTCACCATAGCCTTTCTTCAACCGCTGGCATCGGTTTGGGAGTGTTTCAACCAGTGGCGACCGGAGACAATCAGCAGGTTTGTTGCGATTGACCATCACGCAGTCAGAATTTTCAAGACATTGGGCCAGTGCCGCTCCTATGGGACATCATCGTCAGCTACCAAATAGCCAGCATCTCGTGGGCGGGGGCCTCACGAATGTCCTTGCATGAGGACGGCATTGCTTCTGCGGCGGATTAATTTCAGGGTTGAGTCTTGAAGGTCCAGAAAAGGTTTTGATGATCTGTGCCAAGCTGATGCTCACCCTTGCCACACGGTTGGCTCAGGCTTGCGGCAGTTGACACGTGCCCCCGTTGCTGGTGTGAGGTCAGCCACATCCGTCCTGCGGTGCCTGCCCCTACCGCTGTAGTTTCCCGAACGGAACACATGTGCACAATAGAAAGCTGAAGCAACTAGACTACCGTACGTATATCATATCCAGAAGAATTCTCAACTCTAAAGGCTTTATATCCGCGCCTCATCACTCGCAGATTAAGCTTTGGGCCATTCCAGGGCACCGCTACCCAAGTACAGTGATTACCGGTGCTCGTATAATTTGCCAGAACATGGTAGGCGCAGCTCAAGATATAGACGCCACAGTACACCTGCGAGCCGAAGATTTGCTGAATCGGTCGGACGTTATATGCGGGAGGGGAGGCGATTTTGAGAGGTCTGTGGGCTTATGGGGTGAGTTGGTTCTCCCAGGACCGCTGAGGGGGGGCCCCCGCTGTGCGCACTTGCTTATACCCCTTCTGGAAAGTAACATACCGTATCTCCTGGCCTAGTGTCTTAGCGCTAACACCCTTCGGTTAGCATTGGAATGAATGTTCTAGAATCTCGACGCTGTTTGAGGTTTGCCTTTTAAACGGACCGTATCCCTTCGTAAAAGTAGGATTGGAGCTAGGGGCAAATCGAGCTAACAGAGGGCAGGAAGGCCCCCAGACCACTACCGGTACTCGAGCACACTGCGCTCTGGACAAAAGAGTCAAAGATAATTAGGCAGGCTCCCCTAACCTGAATCCGACTTTTGCGAAATATGTGATATTTAGCAGTAGCCGCTGATGGAAGTCCGGCTGTCCCCGGAAGCCACCGCGACTCCAACGCACGACAAAGGCTTCCCAAAACTACACGGCACAGCACCAAGTACCACAAGGCGATGTGGAGGGAGTAGCCAATTGACCCCAATTCCTCTCCTGTCAGCGTTCCCGGCACCCCACCGTCACATCCGTATCTCGAGTAGAGAGAACAAGCTAAAGCAAGTTACGGTACTGCATTTTGTCATGGTGCAGTTTTTTTCGACGTACTACTTGTAGTGCTCCAATCGGCCCGCGGGCCGGGAACCTCACCTTTCGAATCAATTCCCCCGTTCGCACAATGCTCGATATCTCTCTAAGCCACCAACAGGTATGGGATGCCTCACGACAGCACGATACCTGAACGAAAAACGCAATCCACGAAGGGTCTACTGTAGAATACGGTATCTACGAAGCCCGAAGGTGCCTTGGAATATTTTGATACCAGGATGGGAAGTCACATGCGCACCCTACAATCACTCAGATGTCGTGCTGTGTTAGGTTGGTAGGCTCCTTGGATTTGGGAGCTCTTGCAGCGCTGAGTGTAGCCGCCCAATTGGCAAGGTTTTGATTAGCCAAGCCAATGGAATGTAGGTCCATTCTATGATATCATACTCGAGCACTTGCTAAAGCCATAGGACTGCCGTTGGTATGGCGCTGGGTGTTGTAACTCGGGATGGGTCACCCCCGCACCGCTTTTCATTCTCTTAAATTTAAAAAATTGCCGCAGGCGGTGTGCCCCTATTTTAAGGAGCACAAGGATGCGGGGTCTGTACGAGCAACAACAAAATGCCAGCATGCCCCTCCTCCAAAGGTCTCATGAAGCTACTGGCTCGTCGTATCATAGAGCCACTTTTATATGTTGTGTTTTCTTTCACTCTTCTCGTCTACCATAACGAGTGTGAGCGATGCACTGAGGGCGTGCTTAAAGAACCTGATGAATGGGGGTAATACCCCGGCCCAAAAACCCCCCTACCAATTGCAAATAGGTATACAAACACTGTCACCACCCTAACCATCCTCTGTGGTCATCTGTCGGTATCATAATGAGAATTGAACTTTTCCCATCTCCATCTTCTCAAATTTCCATGGCACTGAGTCAACTGGCCTCGATATTGCAAGTATCCCGTATTTATACTTCAAAAGGGGATAGACTCCCTTATATAAGGCCCGCAACTACCCTGGATTAGGCACTATTCTTCCAGTCATTAGGATCGAGACTCTCTACCTATTTATAAAGGGGCCTTTAGCCGTAGTGCCCCTGCGGTGTGATATTTTTCAGATTTTGCCCACGGCTGAGAATTGTTTTTTTCCCCTATTTTCAAGTTTTTACCATCAATTGATTGTTCCTTTACCATCCATATTGAACTCCCGGAGACCATCTGCTGTTCAACTCCCAAGACTCCGCTGGTCACCAGATGCGAAAGGCATTACGACTGCCACTACCTGAAGAGCTTCAGCAGTAGCGCAAGCTCGGCTTCCGTGGTCTAAGATTCAATACAGGGCCCTAGTTGTGAGGGTTTCCTGGCTGGACCAGCCTTTGGATTTTGACACTATATCTTACTTGATGAGCCGGAGTTCTACCGATTTATATATAGAACTCGCCTTCTCAGAAACTTGTGGCTCGAAATATCGACGCTCCCATCTACCTATTCAACTCAAAGTGTCTGACTCCCCCAAGCGTTGATGTTATGTTTCCCCAATGACATCATACGTAGGTGAAAGATACAGCATATAAACAAACATTAAGTTAGTGCTATACTAACCATCGACTGTTGCTCAGCTAGTGTTTATGTTAACTGTGAGCATGCTGGATCCCCAAACTGAAAAAAAAAAGAAAAGAAAAAAAGTTTATTTACTTAGGGCGCGTCTGGTTGCCACGCCAAACCTTCTTTTTTTTTTTGTTAAATCCGTGGTTTTATTCGTACTAAGTACAGGAAAATCCTGGCATTCACCCTGAGGTATGGCCTAAAAACCCCAATAACATAAGAAACTTCGCCTCCCCCATAAATAACAAATAACAATAGAAAACACTATCATAAACATCAAGTCATTAGCCCCAGGGCAAAAAATCAAAATCGGGACCTCAGGTCCGAGTCTCTCATAAACGGAAAAATTCCCAATCTAACTGGAAAGTTCAACCTATTCTGCATTACAAAGGAAACAAAACCCTTCATCAAGGCTTTCCCTTTATCCCCACTTTCCCATAGGGCTGAGCCTGGGCATATGTCAAACATTCCCTGATCGACCCCCTCCTTTGGCCGAGCCAGGCCGGGGCAAACAGTAATCACATGTTCGAAGGTCTGAACTGACTGTAGACATAGGTCACAAGTCGGATCCTGGTCCTGACTGGACCAGCTTGCCTGCCCTCTTAGATAGCTCTTGTTCGATCTCATCTGGTGTATCCTACCGGCCAGGAATTTCGGAAGCGTCATGAAAGTCCAGCAATCGCGGTACAGTGGTCAATATATATAGTACGCCACGCCAAACCTTCATTATATCCCTGATTATAGAGGTTTGCTGCAAACCTCTATTTAACTGTTGAGGGGACATGTGTCGCTGACACCAAAACTCGATAATGAAGATGTAATAATGATGTAAAAGTGAAGGTTTCTGAAATATGATACTAGTTAGATCAATATTTTCCAAACTGACAACATTTGTGATCTGTAAGGGTGTTCCTGGTTACCAATGTGTTTCGAAACCTTGATAATGGGAAAATGAGAGTTGCAACAAGAAACTGCAATAATGGCAAGTTGATGGGTTTGGGCTACATGTAATGTGACAGTAGCCTGTCTGGTCACTTTCAATGAAATGCCAAGAAATACCAAGAGTTATAGTTCCAAGAAGTGATTTGTGGTTTTTAAAAGAATGCCATGGATGGGTTAGGGATGGCCAATATGATGGGTTTGGAAAATATTGATCTGACCAGTATTTCAGACCTTTACTTTGACATCATTATTGCATCCTTATTATCAAGTTTTGGTATGAACCAGACATGGAACTTCAAAGCAAACTAGAGGTTTGTGGCAAACTTCTGTAATCAGGGTTATAATAAAGGTTTCGTGTGGCAACTAGCTGTGCCCTAACCCATCCATTACATCCTTTTGAAATCCATAAACTATTTCTTGTAACTACAATTCTTGGTATTATACAAGTGCCACAGAACAAGTGTGTACACTTGTGAGATTTTACATCAAAAATGGCCAATTTCTTATGCTTATTGGAATTGAAAATAGGATAACTTCATAGAATGTGAAGAAAAGCTATGGACTATATGGCTTCTATTGAAACCTCAAATGAATTCAAATATTCTCAGAAGTAGTAGCAACAGGAAATTAAAATATTATGGAAATTGTGCCAAGACCATCATTTTTGGTGAGAAAATGGTGTCTTGGCATAATTTGAAAGTTCAACTGCATACTGCCCCTCAGGGAATTTAAATCCATTTCAAGTCTGAACAGAAGATGAGTAGCCTACAGCTTTCTAAACGTTCTATGAAGTTATCCTATTTTTAATTGTCATGTTGGTGCCGGAATAAGGGTGAGAAATTGACCACTCCTGGTGTAAAATCTCACGAGTCTACTTACTTTTTCCGTGACACTTGTATTTTTTGGTATTTCATTGAAGGTGATCAGACAGGCCATTGAGACATTACATATAGCCCAAACTATCAACTTGCCATTATTGCAGATTCTCATTGCAACTCTCATTTTCCAATATCAAGGTTTCGAAATACCTTGGTAACCAGACGCGCCCTTAGAGGTTCATCAAGTAGATATACAGGACACAAACAAGAATTCATACTCTGTCTGGCACCAAGGCAACAGAGATCCTAACCACAAAAAATTATTCGTGTATCGAAGCCGAGTTACCGCACCGTTAGCTTCCTCAACTTTGTCTTAGTCTACCGTCAACGCGGATTACGTCAAATCTGTGGAAATTCCTTGGACGGAAGGAATTTCACGTGCTGTGGCCAATTTACCGGCATAACACTTGCCCTCCCCTGCACTTGGGAAGGAACCATGCGACAACTGACAATTCACCCAATTCCCCTACCGAACCTTCACGTCACTACAGTGTCTGGTCTCGGTCGTTGAGAGGATACGCAAGGAATCGCAACGGATCATCGGTTTTCGTGATTTGATGCGTGGAGCGTTTGATGTCGATTGGCAGCGCTATCGATCGGACGGAAATTCGGTCAAGTCGTGAGTGAGGGAACCTCGGGTATTGTGCGAGTACGGTATTTTTCTGGCCTCCGAACTTTTCGAACCAAATTTCAGCGTTCGGACTCAACGGAAGCCTACAGATACAAGTCCAACGCTCCCCAGCTTTTCCGAGTCCTGATCCACTGTAACAGCGACTTGGAGCGGGGCGGATCGCAGGGCATTCAAAAGGGGGGAAGTCGTAGAAGTTATGGCTGTTCCACTTGTTGGCCGGCTCCATCTGTATTATCCCTACTCCATAACATGATGCTCGTTTCTCAGCTTTCACTTGTGGGGCAGTCACATCTTTGGGGTGTCGTATATTCTTTTCCCCTTGGTTTCTAGCTCGTGAGCGGATAGCTGAAGTTTCGAGCTTTGTTCGTAGCGTCTTGGCTAAATTTCAGGTTTGTTGATAGATTTGTGACTGACATTATTTACAGCATGGAGTATTTGGCTCTTCTCTTTTCGTTTTTATTCCTTATCTTCGAAAGCACTATTCGGGTTATTACATTGGCGTTGCGTGAGTATTCACCCTATACGTTCTCTAGGCTTTGTTGATTGCTAACTCGGGTTCTTATCTATCTATAGCGGTGTCGGTCATCAATTTCTGTTACACTAAATCACGCACGCTGTTCAATTCCTTTTCATCAAGAAAGTACACCACAGTCTCTAGCTCTAAAAAGGAGAAAGATGTTGTCGCACATGTAAGGAAGGCGGACGGTTTTACTGAAATATGTGAGATTTGGAACAAAGGTGACTGGATTGTTGAGGAGCATGTTGTGCAAACTGGCGATGGATATCTTCTAGGTTTGCACAGGCTACGGAAGAGGGGTGGGGGGGGGAATAGGAACAATAGAAATCGGGATTCTGAGAAAGGGGAAAGTGGAAAAGAAGTCGTTTATATGCACCATGGTGAGCTACTCATCGGCAATGAGGAATTTGTTTAGGCTTTTTTTTTTTGTTAACGCTTCTTGCGACTAGGACTGCTTATGAATAGTGAGGTTTGGGTTTGTTTGTTGGAGAAGGAGCGTTGTCTTCCGTTTGTCCTTGTTGAGAAGGGATTTGATGTCTGGGTATGGCTTTCTTTGCAATAGCGGCGTAGTGCACTTCTAACTATCCAAAGCTCGGGAACAACCGCGGTAACAAATATTCTAAAAAATCAATCTATCATCCATCCTCGTCTCCTAAATTCTGGGACTTCAGTATGGATGAGTTTGCCTTTCACGATATTCCGGACTCAATCAACTACATCCTGTCGACATCTAAGCAGGAGAGCTTAAGCTATATCGGATTCTCACAGGGGACAGCACAGGCTTTTGCTACCCTAAGTATTCATCCGGAGTTGAATGAAAAGGTCGATGTATTCATTGCTCTGGCCCCTGCTATGAGTCCTGAAGGCCTATCAAACCCTATCGTTGATGCTCTTATGAAAACAAGCCCTAATATAATGTTTTTATTTTTTGGACGGAAGAGTATATTGAGTTCGACCACTTTCTGGCAGAGCATTTTGTGTAGGCACTTCTACTCTATATTTGTAGATTTATGCTGACATTCTTTTAGACCCTCCAATATTCGTTCGTGTGATTGATGTTGCCCTAAAATTTCTCTTCAACTGGTCCGGAACCAACATATCTCTCCCTCAAAAGATCGCTGCATATTCAAAACTCTACTCTTTCACCTCCGTCAAGAGTGTGGTGCACTGGTTTCAAATCATTCGCAATAAGTCTTTTCAGATGTATGATGATGACATACAATCCCCCATAGCCGCTTTCGCTGGCAAAGGCTTTTACAAAGTGGCAAAGTTCCCAACCAGAAACATCACTACGCCGATTACTTTAGTTTATGGTGGTAACGATAGTTTGGTAGACATCGATGTCATGCTGAGGGAATTACCTGAACACACAGTTGCAAAGGAAGTTGAACACTATGAACACTTGGACTTTCTGTGGGCGAAGGATGTTCACAAACTGGTCTTTCCACACGTCCTGGAGGCTCTAGGAACTCACTCTGCTAGTGGTAATAGGGAAATAACAAGCGAGTTTTACCCAAAGCTAGTTTCAAATTGCAACGTTCAACCTGCCTCTCCCTTAACAAAAAACATCGCAGCTCGCCCCATGGGAAAGCGTGACGGGCTGCCCTCTTACTCAGATGATGAGCGGGATGCATCGTCCTCGGCTGCAGGTGCACTTGGTGCATTGCCGCTGCCATTCTCAAGGTCCAATTCTCCCACAGAGCCATCAGTCATTGGAGACCCTATCCTAGACCCCTCAGAAGACATTGTTAACCCTTTAGCTCCCTCTAGTGAGCGAGTCATTTCACCGGAACCAGTCAGAATCACGACGCCGGTCCGTATCACCAACCTGCAGCCCAGTGCCCGGAGGTCTGGAAGTGTCTCAAGCACAGATAGCGCTAGCAGAAGCCTTATTGGTCCTGCAGGTATCGCTTTAGGGGCTGGGAGACCATCAACCGCTGGCGTATCCACTGGGGTTGTGGTAGAAGACAGCCCCAGTGACAAAAGGAAGGCGGGGGGAGATAGCGTTGGGAGTGCGGTTACCGGCTTAGTACGGCGGGGTGGCGCTGGGGCTCAACTTCAGCAGGATAGACTATGAAGGTTGTGATTGTGAGCCGTAGGTCAATGGGTGGTCTTTTTTTGGTTCAGAGCGTAGAAAAATTGTTCTCTCTTTTTTTATATTCTGTAAATTGTTGTCACAACGGTATTGCGCTCTGATATCATCGATATGCTGCGTTTGTTGTGGGTTTCCGTATTTGTCTTACTGAAAATTATAAGTATATAATAATATTATGAGGCTGCACAAGTGTCATACTACTCAACACTTCTCTCGTGAAAACTGACCCCTCAGACCTGGCTGACACGGGTATAATACTAGCATCGGTGAGGAACTTCCGCAGGGATTCAGAAAAAAAGGACTGGAGTTTGTAACAAAAATCTGGATGACAGGCTATTCCCGCAAGAGAAATGGCTTCCTAAGCTTCTAGGTTGCGATCATTGCAGTAACTTTAAACCGAAATTACTCGTACAAGTGGGAACCTAACAAATACAAGGAATTTTTTTTTTTTTTTTTTTTTTTTTCTTCTGGGGCATCTCCTGGCAGCACTCCGATTCTCCATCTTGTGCATTGAAGGGGAAGACCCGGTTCGTCCAGGATCGTAGCTTCAGGGTAAGTCGACCAACTGTATCCGAGCCGACACCTTCCGAACCTCTTCAAACTTGAATTAGGAGGGGGGGTGGTAAAGTCAGCTTAGATTTCGAATTCCTATATACCAGCGCGCGAATTGAAGACTGGGGTCAAAGAGGCAACTTAAAAAAGCTGTGATTGCGACAACAGAAACCAGTGTCACTCTCCCGAACATTTTGATTCGCGCCCAAGTATGTATGATACATAGTACGAGTATGACACAAGTGGCCAATTGGAGGTTCTTTCGTATAAAAAATATAAGGTTGCTTAGCTTAGCTAAATAGAAAACAATCCCTGTCTTGCGCTGTACAAGTACGAAAACATCTCCCCCTACCGCAGTATGAGGATATAACACACAGGTACGAGTGCCTGGGCTAGAAAGCCCTCCGGTGATCTTTGTACAAGTATGATACTTGCGCAATGGGAGCGAGGATTTGTATCCCACATGGCACCGCCGTACTGGGATTTTCCTGGGACGGCGGCGTATGTAAAGGTCGGTGCGAGTAGAATAAGTTACCGGCATGTTAAGCTTTGGGGGAGTGACGGTGTGTATCTATAGTGGTTGGAGTTTTGGGTGGTGCTGGTGGAGGTGGTCTTTGGGTGGATTGAGTCATGATGTATAAATTTATTCGTTACGGTATGTCAATAACTGTGCGGTACAAGCATCGCAGCTCTGCTAGTATCATGGTTAGAATTGCTTCTGGTGGCCTTGGAATACAGTGTATACTCCGAGCAGACTACCGGTGTGAGCAGGGTATGGTACTAGGGTAGTTTTAGTAGTGAGGACAGGGTTTGAGGCTCATCATGCATGGATGTCTTTAGATAGCTAGGCAGGCAGAGTTTTCTGCCTATGTGCATTTCCTTTCTTTCTTTCTTAGCTAGACGAGGACGAGACAAGTACAACCACACGGCCAATAACGGAAATTACACAACCGTTCACTTCCATCTCAATTCGTTATAGTCTTTCTACCTCTGTCCTATCCCTGTCCAATCAATTAGCCGATACATCGTCACATCAATTCTCCTTTCACTTGTGTTCCACATTATCGAAAGGTCATGATCATCATACAGGGAGGGATACGCGCTTGGTCGACCCACCATCCAAAAAGAAGGGGAGGAGAGAACCCACGACAAAGTTGTGCTCTGAAACGGATTGGTGTCTAAAAGCATCGACAACTAGCCACCCATCACCTCCAGTCAACAATTCCTGTGTATTAGCCTTTTATCGTCTATCAGCTAGTTACCAAGTTGCAAGCGAAATTGACGGAGAGCCCTCCACTTTCCCTGTAGAGGCTCTGAATAGTGTGAGGCAGGCAAGCTTAGATCAGGACGAAATCGCAGACTTAGAGACTTTATACTTTACACAGGGCGGACATTGGTATTCGGTCGCAATAGAGGCACTACTGGAGTTTCAAAGCAAGGGGAGTAATAGCGGACTACAGTTATTTCCCGAGATTCTTCCACCAGCATCCCCAAGTCAGTCGAATAAAGTCATGGGGCGATGCGAGATATGGGTATTCAGTTCACGGGGGAAGGCAATATCCGTGTGAAGGAGTTCCTTAGATAGATGGATTCCTGGTTTGCGACAATGGGAGATGAGTACAATGGAGTAACGGCACAAACGAAAACGAGATGGGTTGCACAAATCCATGTCGCCTGCCCAATTTCTTCAGTCACTTGCAACTTCCTAAATACATTGTCAAGTAAGGTATTCTGGGATGAGGACCAACTGAGAAAGGCCTTGATGAAACAGTTCCACGATACAGAGATGGAGGGCCAGGCCGATGAGGATATTTTGTCTACAATGTATGCACTTTGTCAAGGTGATCGCGATGTATTCAAGTATTCAGAGAAAGTGCTCAAATTACTTCAGCGGAAGCCAGGTGGGTTTAACCACTACGACAGGATCATGATCAGTTACTACATCAACGGATTGGCCAGTCAGCGCCTACGTGAATTGGCCACCATGAGTTATCGCAAACCAGACTCGCGCGAGACTTCCTACTAGGTTGTCAAAGGTGTTATGCGTTTAGCTGCACAGTTAGGAATCAAGGGTTATAAGAAGTTCGAGATCGATAGTTAGGATAATGACGATGAAGACATCAATGACAACAATGATTCTTCAGATATGGACGATAGCGGTAGCGATGGCGAGTCAGATTCGGATAACCATCAACGGCGGAATGGGATCAGGCGAAAGGCTAAGAAGTATGAGAAGGAGAAGAGGATGAGTAGGAAGAAGGAGAAAAGGATGAGGAGTAAGGAGAAGAAGAGGGTTAAGGAGAATGTAGAAGAGAAGGGAGTAAGAGGAGAAGTTAAGGAGTTGAGAGAAATGATGCAGGATCTGATGAAGATCCAGAAGGCATCTATCGGACAGAGTACGGATGTTGCAAGTCAAAACCGTGAAAGCGATATCATCCCACTAGACACCTACGCTGTCGGTAATAGATATGGAAGATATGGACAGCCAGACCAGTATCGTTACAGACCAGTGAATTCAGGCCATCCTGGTAGTGGACCTTAAGAATACCCCAACAGAAGGAGTCAAGCGTTGCCACCTGCAGATTTCAACCATCAAAGAAGAACCAACTTTACTACATTTTACGGTAACAGCCAATACGAGCTCTGACAAGGAGATCTTACCACTAGCCATCAGTTTTCCGAACCTATGAGACAGGCAGTCCACGGTCAACATTTCATGCAAAATAAGGATTCCTTTTCAGGTGTTGGTCGTGTCGGATGCAACTATGATGGTAATTCTTCTACTCAACCTATCTTTGGTCCTAATGGCAGGCTAGATTATCCAGCAAGATTACCCATCTATTTCTATTGCCAGGAAGAAAGTGTTACGGGGTAGCCAATTCTGTACTGCTGAATTGCCTAGGCCGTGCTTGTATTGAGAAGGTAGGAGAGTTGTCAGGAAAGCTCCGGTAAGAACAAAGATAAAGGGCAAAGATATTTCTCGAAAGCTTGTAAAGTTGTTTTTACTGATAACTGAATATATTGTTAAGGTCTCTTCTCCGTTGCTTGATGATCCCTTAACTATCGGGAACTGCTAGCTAATTATACAATTCTCCCGGTACTTATGTTAGCCATATATATGAAGTATCCTTAGATATCATGGCCAGGGTCATGGTAAGTGGAAACACAGTTTGACCCTGAAAATGTATGCCCCGCTCGGTCAAATGATCCCCCGAACTATTTAGTATACTGAGGGTGTCTAGCACTCCACCAGTAAATAGCCTTCGATTCATTTGCCAAATGAACTAAGTTCAAGTAGATGTAGCCTAGTTGCCAACATCTTACGGAATACCAGTTGATCAGTCTGGATGGCTGGCTTTCCTGCATATATGCACTCAAGTGCATATGTATGTGGATTATTAAGAGTCATAGTCCTCCATACATTAGAGTCTAGATCTTTCACCGAGGCTGAGCAGCTCTGCTATAGACACTACTTCTTGCCAGCGTGGGTTGTAGTCATATAGTAACCTCCCGGTTCTATATACTATCACATCAACTAATTTGTACCATTTCCCATATGTGTAAAATCAACTTCCCCTCTCCAGGCTTTGTCCCGAAGCAATATAACCTTTTAGTACTCCTTCCAGTAGGGTTAAAAAACCTTCTGCGATAACTTGGCCACAGCAGGAAAAACCTTTCCGGAGATACTACCTAGCCCAACCTTGGCATATTGTCACAAATCGTGACTTAGCAATATGGAACGTTTCACATGACTCACGATTTGTGAGATCATTTATGATTATGAATGTTTGATTTGATTTGTGTTTATGATTTCATGACTCACGATTGTGAGATCATATGATGTTATGACTTTCGCACCTAACTACAAGTATGAGTCAGGGGTTTCACGCATGTGACGCGATTAGCGCACATGACCTTT
>QFET01000248.1:0-25437 GCA_003316355.1 Tuber calosporum | reverse complement strand
AACCCCTTCAAGACTCAGACTACTCAGAATCTGATACCAGCACAACACTCTCCACCTTGAACGAAACTGAGATGGAAAGCTAAATGCTTCATGGTATTGTCTTCGCTACTATGGGGCTTATAAAGGTGTAAGGTCCTGACACCAGTGATGGATATATGTTTACTGATTAAGTTATATATTTGGAAATTGAGTGGAATGCTCCAAAGGCGGGTTGGTCATTAAGCCCTTTAGGATATTCTTTCTTGTTTTGGTTGTTTTATTTCTTTTAAGGGGAATGTAATGGAATCCTATTATGTTTCTACTATTACCACTGACTTGATGTTGGTTATCACTTATTTGGGTTTATACCTGATAAGCGCTACTATTAGGTTGTTCCTTCCTACTTGGTTATGACTTCCTAACTGGTTATTCTTTTCTTGTTTCGCTTATTACTACCCCTCCTTGTTTCTACCCAGTTGGGTATCGCTATCCTCCTGCTATACCTTCTGGATTTGTATAGTAGTAGCGATCTCTTTTTCCTTCCTGTTTGGATTCCATTACTTGTTTTGTTAGCTCCATCCTGTCGCCTTTAACCCTCTGTTTTCGGAATATGGTTACCTTGGTATTCTACCTCTGTTAGCTTGTTGTTGGACAGGATGTTTACGCTTTTGTTTTGTTTTCCTAGCTACAATCTTTTGTATTTAAAGAGCCTACAATCCCTTAAGGATTCGGACTCTCAAGCCTCACAGGACTATCATCTTTAATACTACAAGTTGAACGGTCACTCTATAAGTTCCATACCTTTTACCTTGTCTATTGAAGACCTATCCATCGACTCTTCTCCCCCTATCCTAATAGTATCTTCAGGGTCCCTTTGGGATTCTCGACATACTTGGGAGTATGTTACAGTCTGGTACCTATGCCTCTGGTTTGACTTCGGTCTTAGGTATTAGGGTTTTCTTGTTTTGTGTTCTCTTTTGTTGCATTTGGTTGGTTCACTGTTGGGGCTTGGAGTTGTTTTCATATTGGTTTTGTTGGCTCTCTGGTTGTGATTACTGTATGGCGGCTTGTTAGGATGGTTTTTTACACCAGTTGGGTCAGGCTTCCCTTACGGTTTTTCTATAGCTTTCCGGGGTCAGGGCAGTGGAGGAGGTTTGTTTACTGCCATAGCTAGCGCTGCATGTAGATTGTGTACCTTGAACATGAATAAAAACTCAATTAAATAAAATAAAAATTAAAAAAAAAAACCCCCCCGATGGTTAAGGGATCATCAAGCAACGAAGAAGAGCCCTTAATAATATATTCAGTTATTAGTTTTCAAGAACTCTATACATTTATCTTTATTCTTAATAGGGCTCTCTTGACAATTCTCCCTCTCTCTTAATAGAAGCACGGCTTAGGCAATTCAATAGTACTCAGTTGGCTACCCCGAAACACAATACTCCATTATATAGTAGAAGAAGGTAGCTTGTATTAGGTGGTAGACACAAGATGATAATCTGGTATTGGTCATAGTAGTCGAGAAACTGCTTTGTGCAATGTGAGCCAAAGCCATCAAGGATTAAAAGCCAGTACTTTCCTACTTGTTGCAGAGAGGAAAAACAGTTAAAGTGGGCAATCCAATCCAGTATTAATTCGTTATTGGTATACCCAGCTCCTGATGTACCAATCAGATAACCATCTGGGATGCTAGTAGCAGTATACCATGGCTCTTGGTGGATGATTCCTAGTATAATTAACATTAGTGGTAATACAGCTCCCTCGCAACTAATAGTCTCACATACGGTAATCAGCTAACGATTCGTCAAATTTGCCAAGTACGTTGTCCATGAATTATCCTATCTGATAATCGATTGCTCTCGACAGATGCCAATGTGAAATGCTCTAGCGTCAAAGTTGTACTTATCCCCAATCAATCTGATATATGCTACAAACAGATTGATACATGGGAAACCTTTTTCTAATCATCTCTGGTCCGTGTGTATTCTTTCTGTTGGCATTAAGCATTGGTTGTTTGCGTATGAAGTATGCAGGATGGCATTTGAGGACTCGTAAGGCCAAATGTTCACCAACTAATGGTGCTGGTTGATAATCTGTATGACTATATTGCAAGAAGGCATTGGCAGAGCGAGTAACCATTAGGAGCCTAGCATTAGTCCCAATAATATCTAAATGATCGAGATATTGGCAAACAGCAAGTTCTTGATTATCGGACAGTCTTTGATTGGGACCTCTTCTATCTTGACGTAAAGGCTGGCCTTGCCCATAAGCACGGAGTCAGGATATTAGAATTTCCTATATTTGTGAGTTGCAGTACGATTTAGATTATCATTGCACAAGACTCGAAGGAAGCCTAGGGTGGCCTGAAATCTAATTTGGATATTGCTATATGGTCCTACTCCTACTGCCTGACTAGGAAGGACCAATGCAGGAACTGGTGGCATTGTTGATAGTTGTTGATATGGTATTGTTCTAAAAGGATAAAGCTAGTTGAATAATTAAGTTACATTAAGCTATCAACCTATCTAGTTCTATCAAATTAGATTTACCCTTAGATAATATTGTTCCGCCTAGTTTTGATAAGGGTGCAGGTTTTATATAATTCAAACATAGGATAAGCCATAATATAATTTTGAGTCACAAAGTGATGTTGGACTGACGGGCACTCTTTAGAGTGCCCCAGGTTGTGGCAACCAGCCATAACCTTGGCACGAGTACACATAAACCAAGGCCTAACGGCGGGTCTTTTGGACACAGAAAAAATAAAAAAAATCCCGTTGCAATGGAGTAAGTTACCGGACAAGTAAAAAGTAGTATGTAGGTAAAAAGCATTTTGTCCGAGTCATACCTGGAAAAAAAAAAATTCTAACTTATGATACTTGGAAAATCAACCACCCCCTCAACAACAACAATGCCTCCGGAGAAGACTGGTCCCCCTGAGAAGCTTTGAGAAAGGGCAAAATGTTTTACTGAAAAAATGAAAGAAAAAAAAAATTGAAAAAAATTGAAAAAACATCTGAGTATAATACCTGGAAGAAAGAAAGAAATTTCTGGATACAACTTTCCAATGGCAAGTTTGAGAGTCCAAGAAGTTATACTACTATACTAGACTTTACACAGAGTGCCAAAAATGAGGTTTCATCACATATCTCCCTGAAGACGGTCAAGTAAACTTTAGCATTCAGTCAATATAATAAAGTAGAGAGGTAAGAAAAGGGCACTCCTTGAAGTTCATCATGTTGTGAAGAGGTTAACAGGTAATAAGAGTATATACCATTGAACTAAAGGAAGGACTTTAAGGAATTTATCTTCAGTAATAAATACATAATCGAAAAGTGAAAAAAAAAAAAAAATGGTACAGGTATTTGAGCATTGAGAATACATGAGGAGAAAGTAGTACACAAAAACCATATTCATGCGATTTTGCAAAAAGGATTTGGGAGTAAAAAAAAAAGGCTAATGGTTCAAAAAAATTCGAATTTGAGGTAAAAATATGGGTCTCGGAATACTCGTAGTATAACCAAGATAGATTTATATAATAATATCATACCATCACGATTTTGAAAAAATGGTTTAGTTAACACTTTGACAGGAGGTATCATACAAAGAGCACATATCCGCTTTTTTCGCTTCTGAAGCAGGCAACGCGTCGCGGTCGAATCGGAGAAACATTTCGCTGCTTCTCGATGCTTCTCCGGACCACGTGGCGCATCGTGCCTCGGGACTGTTACGCTTATGACTGTTATTGTAAATGCTCTTGATTTACGAGATCGATCAACGAGATTTACACCGGGCCGTACAACCACTCTTACGAGCAGTAAAGATACTGCAGGAACGGGAAGCTGTCACCCTGATCCCTAGGGTGAGTGAGGGTGGTCAAAAAATCACCCAGTCGAGGGACATGAAAGGAGTGGTCAGGGTACTATTTGCGTGGAAAGATGTCGACCCCAATCTCCCAGATGAGGATGATATATGACTCCACTCCCGTTTTGCTGCTGCTTTCGTGGGACATGAAGGGGGGTGGCCGAACTTCGTACTGCTAGAACTGGATGATGTCCACCTCCGACAGGTAAGACATGTTCGGCGTGACGCTACTCTCTCATGCTGCTAGGAAGGGACATTTAGGACTAGGAAAGGGTGCTACAAACCTAGAAGCCCGGCGAAAAAAGCCTTGGTCCGCAAAAGCTCCATCTCGTGCGAAAGGTCCAAGTCGAAGCAGAGTTCTTTTAGCAGTCAGCGGTTACGCTCGAATCTCGTGGGGTTCTTCCCTTTTTTATCTTTTTCCGCGCTACCCTTACCCAGCCTCGTGAATCCTAGTTATACGCTGTTATAGCCGCCACCGTCTTCCTTCTTTCTCTTGTATGATAGAGTCTATCCTCGCTGGCGCTGTATGAAAGCTTTAGTGCCAGGATTGAGTATGACTTCAAGTGAGAATGTTCAGGTTTCAGAAGCAGGATCTGAAACCGGGGTCCTGGAGCAAATTGTGCACTTTTTTAGAGCTAGAGAGAGAATCGGGTGTCAGAAACAGAATCAGACTTCAAGTCATAGAAACGATTAGCCTCCAATAAATTCTGATCCGGAATCGGATGTTTGAACTTAATGTTCATGGGAAGGAAATACAAGGAAAGTCATATAAACCTTCACCTACTAAAGTAGTGATTAAAAAGACCTAGGGTTGAAAGTAAGTAAATTTAGATGTTATACTTTAGTTGCGGTTGGAATGGCTGGTTGTGTTATATAGATATCGAGTGAGTCCTTATGACTAGGAAGGATGCTCATCACCTCCCCCCCCGGGTCTTCACTCCCCCATCCCGCCGATAGCGCGGAGATTGACTCTGCCTTCCTAGATCGGGTTAACTACGATATCACGAACTCAAGTGATAATCATTCGACGGAATTCCGTCATGCTCGATTACCCACACAATCGCGTTTATACGGACGTTGGACGGCATACCACATAGGAGGTAGAGAGATAGGCGAGCGTATAAGGAGGCAGGGCTAGTAGTTTTCTTAGAGTAGGGGCGGGTAGGTGGTCGGCCGGTCTACTTTACATATATGCTATAGGGCTGTGATGATGCTGATTATGGTCAATAAAGTGCGAGAATATCTCCCCAGTAAACCAAATTCTCATGTAGATGTATTGAGCATTTCCTTTCCACTATTTTACTTGACTCTACGGCACTACAAAAATCTTCTGTTTTCGTTTTCCTACGACCTAAACACTGCGCCACACATTCGTTGTGACCACCAGGATGGCATGAATGGTTTTAACCCGGACCAGTCAAACCAATCAACCATCACCGCTATCCAGCACCAAACCGTGTGCAAGGCAGAAAAGTTCCAGGGAAAGACAAAATTAGAGGGGAAAAGGACTGCTCAAGCAAAGGCTCCCACAAACGCCATCCCGAACGCCCCTGCCATAACATATATGCATGCTATGATTCGTTTCCTCCCTGTTAATACGCGCCAGCTCTCGTCGCTGAGAAAGTCTTCTGCGAGGAGTTCCACGAGGCCAGCGAATACGAGCAGACCAGACGAAATTGCGTTCATTATTCCAACCATTAAAAGACCTGTTTGGCTTTTTGGGGAGTATAGAGTATGAGTTGCCAGACCGATGGCTTGGCCAGCAGGCGTACTATTCATATGTAAGCTAAAGCATGGTGAAGGTAAAAATACAGTGAGCTTACGTCAAGCCATATGCGACTGCCATGAGCCAGGGCTGGACAGCACGGTCTCTCCAGTTCAGAACCGCAATACGCGAGCCGAGGGCCAATCCTTCAAAGGTTTCTATTTGCGAATTAGTTCGCCCTTGACAAAAAATATAATAGGAGAGACATACGATGAAAAATAATGGCAATCAGAAGGACAACAAAGCCAGATCCGCCAGTAACACTCAATGCCATTCCAATGAACACGCTATGGAAGAGGATTCCCATTTCCAACAACACGCACTGAAGTAGGGCCTTCTTGTGGATTTGTTCCGGCGTCAGATGAGCAACCCCAGGCAATGTTTTAAAAGCATCCACAGTAGCACGGTCCGGACTCTCATCAGTCACATCTTCCTCCTGGTCCTCGTGGTTGTTGGTCATCTCCAGGATCACATCACCAGCACCAGGAGTCCCAACAACCGTGAGACTACTGTCATTATTTTTCCCAGTCGGGGATCCTTGTCCTTGCCCCCCCTTCTTTTCCATTTCCTCATACTTTTGTAGTCGCTGGCCGACGGAGTGGGACCGAGACCTCCGTTTCCCCGCCATGCCAAATCCCGTCTCACCCGCTCTCCCACATTCCCCGCCGGCGCCGCCAGCATTGCAGTAGCTATCACCAGCCTCGAGCCTCGCATCTCGCTGGTCCGTGTCCGAACAGTCCCCCCTGCAGAGCCCTTTTGTGAATATCATTTCAACGATGGTAACAAAGAATACAGCCGCCATAGCGATTGCTCCTGCCATAGCAGGATAAGTGGTGTTCCAGAATTGGGGAAGGCATTGATCGGTGAGCGAGACGAAGGCCGTAGGGAGAAGGTGGACAAAGGCAGTTGCAATAAGGACTCCCGTACCAAAGTGACGAGCGCCGAAGAGAAAAGATGGGGGGATGCGGAGACGGGGGAATTTTTTCGCAACCAGGGGAAACGCACACGCTATAACAACCTGTTAGCTTCACGAGGCTCGAGGCGCTGAAAGGGTACCCGCTCAAGTACCAAACGAGGATTGAGCCAGGACGAGAAACAATGCCATAATATGTAATCCCAAGTTATATTCATCATCGTTAAGACTACCACCGCCACATACAAGGGAAGAGCGCGTAGTTAGAGATTTGTCGAGGGCAGGAGGATTCTGGTTGAAGAATGGATTACCTGAATGCAGGAGCTGACGTTAGCATGGAAGATTGTGTTTTCACCATCACCAAGTCTTGGCATGGCTGACATCAAGGACACTCATACCAGCGGGTTCCGGATCCCGAGTCGGGCAATTCATAATTGCAAATCGGAAGGAATGATTCCGTGGTGAACTTAGGTTTGTATGGCAGTGGGAGAGTATCGAAGCAAGTGGTGATCTTTTGATTCTTTTCCCCGGTTCCTACTGAAACCGCTAAGAAACTCAGGAGAGAGCAAAGAGATACTCTAAAAAGCAAAAATTGGGGATTAGATCTGGCTGTGGATATATGCCCCAAGAGGGGAGACGGCGGGGTCGGAAGGAGGTAGGTAATATACTTGAGTTGACTAACGTTTGTGATAATGCTATTAAAGGGGTGAAAGGAATAGAACAAGGACGGGGCGTTTATACACTGACTGGTGAGGGGAGGGGAGGGCAGAGTGTGATGAGTGAAGAGGTTGAGCACCGTAGCACCGTGTGGGAAACTTGAAGCAGTTTTGAGCCTGCAATGGCAGAAGCAAAATCCGGGGGAGACATCAGAGTATTTCTATCTATCCGCCCCGAGCACGGACAGTTGGGGCCCAGCGGACAAATTCGGGAGCCCCTCATCTAAAACCCATCATGGCAACCTCTTCAGAGTTCTTTGTCTGAGAAACCTTACCGGTACTTGGGCAGTATACTCGAGTAGTGACATGCATCCCGTCTCACACCTGTTATCCTACCCAATTCTCTCTTCCTTCCAAGGGAACGGGTTCAATCCGGCAGTTCCCAAAATCTGAGGTGAGCCAGCCAATTGGCATCCGGTTAGGGGCAAAGCTAATCTGAAACCACCCTGCAGCGTCTTGGTACTGTACTGTACTGTATCATAGACTCCTTTTCCCCTCACGCCTCCGGTACGATACGAGTGCTCGAACCGTACTGTTTGAGTACTCAAAGAGTCGGTTTTTGTTTTTTTCTCTCCAATGTGCAATAGCGCATGCGCATCTACAGTAGAGTGGCGGTAGCACTCGAGTGTCATGCGATCTCCTGGACGGGTAAGAGATTGAAATTTTGATGCCGCCCCTGTCAGTGTTTGAGACATGGATGACTAAGGGGCATTGGAGCCCCAACATCAGTATTAATTAGTGATATCAGTGTGCTGTAAGACTTAGTGTGGTCATGCGGCCAATATTAGATAATTTCCAAAGTCTATACACATCTGCGAAATTCTAGTTCTTGACGATATCAGGGACTCCCAAAATATACGACAGAAATTTCATACTTATCTGAGCGCCTATACAAATTCACGACCCTTCATGTCGAATACTTCTTGCCTGGGACAAGTACTGTACGATAGCGTAATTGTTATGTATTGCTAGTAGGTAGGCCATCCTTCACAATGCTTCTTTCCTTGATTCTCCTCTCTATTCAACATTACCCTTTTCAACTCCCCACTTCTGCACCTACCCGGAATTAAAAATCTCCGCGTATTGACCCCACTAGAAATGGCATCTTCCAGTGAGGCAACGCACATCAAGAGGCCCTAGACACCCTCACCACCTCTTACACTGATCCTGCTAGCAGGTGCTAGGAGAGGGAATATGGGATAGCCCGGGAGGGCATCAAATCAACAAAGATTCCAATAATAAGATACCTACATGCTTCCGTACTGTAAAAGGAATTTCACATTATTCAAATACTTAACAGCCTTTGGGTTGACCAATGCTCATTCCCAGAGTAAGAATTTGTAGATATTAAAATGATGATAAGTATAGTCCACCAAGTCCATGTGCTCGGGGGTATGATACTGTACTCGAGTACCTTAAGTCGGGCGACACCCTTTTCTCGTAATTAGGGTTTTCACACATACAAACGCGCTTTGTGGCATTTTTTGTGTGTGGGACAAAAGTGGGGCAACACCAAAAATAGAGAAATAAAATATAACCTTTCGTGTCACGGCGCCCGACTGACCCTTGTGCCCGAATACTTGTAATTGATGTACAGAAATTTAATTCAGTATAGTACAAAATTCTTATCAGAGGTTTTCTCAACCATCAAACTCCTCTTCCATAATTTTACCAAGCTGGCTTTCACCTCCCTGTTTGGGAAGGTGGTTGTGTGGTAAAACACCATACGCAATTACAGAATCTCTACCATGGTGAACTTTGAAGTTTCATATACTCCAAGTGGCTTCCTTATAAGATAGAAACATATAGACTGGCATCCAACAAATATGCCAACATTTTCTGCCATGGGTAGGAGTTTCACCTTTTAAGTTGTATAATATAAAGATCTCCTCCTACCTTTGATTTACTCCTTACCAGTTTAGTTCAATATCGAATAACCCAGTTATCATTATCCGGATGTGCCATTTATAATACACTGCCTCTGTTTATTCCCTGTGAGGACAGCTTGTTGCACAACCTTGGGGAAGACTACCTACCCTAGTTGTTCCTGAAATTTGTCCTAAAGAGTGGCAGGGATCTTGGTAAGGATTATGAGCTGATTATTTTCCCAATACACTTGATTTCAGCAGGCTTTTTGGGAAATTTAGCATAGCAGATTTTTTCCCCCAATTTATTTCATTTGTTACTTATGAGTGGATCTACTAGTAATAGACAATATATGGAATATTACTATTTAGGAGACTGATATAGTAGATTTTCATATAACTTCTTGACAGTTCTCTGTTGAGATATTTTTGTTCTAAGGTAGAAGCAGTTCAGTATAAGGAAGGATGTACAATTGGTTCTATATCACAGGTACTTGAGGTTACTTGTTTTTCCTGTGTTCAGCCATGGAAGTTTCTGATTCCATAATTTCAAATGCATATCAGGTCTGTATCATATAAGTATAGGAATTGATTTACAAAAGACTCCAGCTCCAGATTCTAATGTTACTGCCCTAAACCTGAACCCTCTAAACCCTCAACTACAAAATATATTATCCCTAATTTTTATCCTTTAATATCTATGCTTGCCTTCTACTATAAAGCAGGTATCCTCTATGGAATTAATTAAGAGAAATTCTTCTCCTGTTTTAAAGTATAATCTTATATTATTTAAGGTTATATAACTATCCGTTTATATAAAGGACCTGTTTCAGAGTCTTTAATTGCCATTGTATCAATTTTACCCATAATTAATCCCTTCCAAATCATATTGTCCGTTTGCTATTTCAATTCAGGCATCACTAAAGTTCCATTTATTCCTGTTTACCAGCTATACTTCCCGATTCTTGCCACTGATTCTCTCTCAATTTCAAGTAAATCATCGAACTTGGGAAAAAATATAAAGTAAATTATTCTGTGCCATACCTCTCGACTAGGAACTTGTGATACTTTAAGAATCAAACTGTACCTCACTAATTCTTCGTTCCTGCACTGATATCCTTTGCGGCTTCCACTCCAAATTCAAGATTCAGAACACCCGCACATAGCCTGGGGACTCCATTCATGCTCATTGATAAAGTGGGGAATTAAACCATCAACGATCGCAGGCATTAAATCCGTATCAAACAGCCGCCCAACAATAGGTCTGATGTCGGTTTTAGCTTCACCCGTCTCATACCGAGGTCGGCAGTCCCCGTTTATCCTTTCTAATCTATTTAACTGCAACCTCAGCCAGTTTAGGACTTCCCCGCAGGCAACTGAACTGCTTACCCGAGAACTTTGTTCCCTTGTTGGGTTCTGCTTGCAACCCGAGTATATCACTCCCTCTCGACTCTACCGAGCCACTGCGAATCCCGTCCCCGGACATCATACCGGTTGATAGATGGTCAAGCTGTTGTGCGTCCAGCCATGCAAGCCATTCCAGTACCATGTCCTTGGCAATAAACCCTTTCGGATCCCGTACCATAGCCCGGGAAATATCGCACAGTCCATGTGGAACCATGTGGACGGTACTTGTCCCAGGCAGGAAATATCCGAAAATGCGAGCAGTGGGAGTGTGTGATACCCGGGGATCATTTGCCATATAATTTGCTAATCCCTGTTTATCTGATACTGCTGGCACGTCCTGGGCAAGAATGCCATCCAAATGGCGTGAGGAGAGAATCGAAATGTGATCGATACAGATTTCGATCCAACCCACACAAAGACATATCCGGTGTTTGGAGGTCAATGATTTCAAGCACTGAATACAGGGTCTGCCACCAATCCATGTAGACGAGCAACCTACCGCGCTACGATCCCGGAGAAAGCCAACTTGAATCGCCCTCATATTTTTCTACTCTGTGTTAGCAGATAGAGAATTTTGGGGAAATCGCGCACAACAACAATCTCTGCTCCCCAAAAAGGACGATTATTATTTATTTTTATTAGATTTTTGTTTACATACGTACAAGTACCAATGCAGCTGTTTTTATGCAATACAGGTGTTATTTCCCTAGTTAACTACCCTCGACATGTTTGAGAACTTTTTTTTTGCTTTTTTTTGCTTTTTTTTTTTTTTGGTGAGGTAATTGGATTAATTTGTTAAAATTTCAAGTATAATATTAGCACCTTTTCCTACTATTATAACAGGATTATCTAAGGGAGTCTCAATAAAATATAAGTATTGCTTTACATTTAGGAATTTTTAAAAAAACAAGATATTCAAATATCAGTCTTTGAAATAATTTTCTATAGTATAATAGAGGATTTCAAGTAAAAACTAAAACCATATTTCAGGGCCTGTTTGGTGTACTACTTTTATACAGTAAAAGTAGTTATGATATATGTTTCTCTATCAGATCTTTTAATGTTAAAGAAGTATTCAACAGTATCAAACAAAATCTCAACTATGAGTGTTGATATGCGAAAAGTAGTCCTTACTACCAATGCAACAAATTTGCTTCAATACATTCAATACTTCTTGAGTGTTAAGAGCACCTTCTGATGATCCTAAAAAATATTTGTTAAAAGATTTGCTGCATTTATTAATTGTCAAAGTGAAAATTAAGAAATACATGCCTTTTTTTTTTTTACCTTGATAAATAGTTCACACTAAAAGCTATATGAAAAATCTTTATAATGCATTTCTAGGACTAGAATTATTTATTATAAAGAGTTTGGTACTTTTACTCGAATATATATAGACTGTAACAAAAACTTTACAAAAGACTTTTTGGCAATAAGTTTGGTTGCTATGCAAACTGGAAAATGGAATAACACAAAACCAAGTTTGAGAAGTCAGGCAAATGTTTGCATATGGCATGCATATATGGGGGTTGTTCTGGGAAAACTACAGAGCTTTGCTTGCCATTTCAAATCAAATTAAAATAAGTGAATACTCAATCAAGAAGAACAGTTAATAAAATATTGCAAATGATGGAAATTTTGACTCATATAACTCTATCCAAAATATATTGTTTTAATAAATCAGAGTCTTAATATAGGATTTAGATAATAGGTTAAAAAGCCTTTAGGGTTATACTATAATAATTAATATATTAATAGAAATACCAAATAAGGTTAACTGTTATCAACTTGCTTTTACTTATTTTTAAATCCAGGAGGGTGACGATACTTCTGATTTGTAGATCCTGAACTAAAAGTTAATGAGATATTGTCTGTATTTGACACTATAGTAGAATCCACTCCTATATATTTAGATATTAGTTTAAAGGATTTTAAGAATATGATATTTAAAATATAAAGGAGATAAAACTTACTATCAATTTCTACTTCATTATCTCTTTTACAATAGTTGTCGAAAATTGTATTTTTTGGCCTTTATTGCATATAGGTTTTTCATTTGTCAAACTGCTGATATTAATATCTCTTCTAGCTTTGAATATTACCATTCATACTCAAACTCTACTGGTACATAGGCTGCCTATTTGGTCTATAGGGCATATTGCTTTTCTGGATTCAATTTCATATCTAAAAGTAGACAAGGTACTATCCCTAAACTTGCCCAATATAATGTTCTTTGTCCTCAAGTCAAACTGAACCCAATAATCACCAGGAGGTCTCTTAGCTTCAATAATTCCTGGACTAACTGTTTTAAATTAGAAAAAGTGATAGGTTTGAATTCTTCTTAATAGTTTATATTAACGATTAAGTATCGAATTGTGATCTCGAAACATTGTACTTGATGGATTATTGAAAAATTGAATAATTATATCTTCTGCGCTTTATAATGATTATCAATCAGTGTGATGTACATTTCTGGTATCCACACTGCATTTCAGTTGGCCATTTATTTGACTGTACCAAGACAACAATCTATACTATTAGGGATATGAGCCTATTTTTGAAATCCCAGAACAATATCCTTTCTATATTGTATTGTTATAAGCAACAGAGATACTAGAGCATATTTTTATTCTAGTTCTATATACCACAGTTCTCTGCTCAAGATGAATAACTAGTTTCAGCTTGGACTGAGGTATAACGAAAAAGTGCAAGATTGATACGACTTGATCACTTATATTTCTTGCTGTGCCTCAGTAAACATAGTATAATAGTGCTGATCAAATTCTTCATCGACAATGCCAATAGATAGAGCTTATATTGTTACCAGTGGTACTATTGAAATGGTAGCTATATGTTACACATATGGGAAATGGTACAAATTAGTTGATGTGATAGTATATGGAACTGGGAGGTTACTATATGACTACAACCCATGCTGGCAAGAAGTAGTGTCTATAGCAGAGCTGCTCAGCCTCGGTGAAAGATCTAGACTCTAATGTACGGAGTACTATGACTCTTGATAATCTGCATGCATATGCACCTGAGTGCATATATGCAGGAAAGACGGCCACCCAGTCTGATCAACTAGTATTCCGTAAGATGTTTGCAACTGAGCTACATCTGCTTGAACTTAGTTCTTTTGGCAAATGAATTGAAGGCTATTTACTGGTGGAGTACTAGATACCGTCAGAATACGAAATAGTTCAGGGTATCATTTGACCGAGCGGGGCATACATTTTCAGGGTCAAACTGGGTTTCCACTTACCATGACCCTGGCCATGATATCTAAGGATACTTCATATATATGGCTAACATAAGTGCTGGGAGAATTGTATAAATAGCTAGCAGTTCCTTATAGTTAAGGGATCATCAAGCAACGGTGAAGAGACCTTAACAATATATTCAGTTATTAGTTAAAACAACTTTAAAGCTTTCGAGAACTATTTTTACCTTTATCTTTATTCTTTATTCTTAACGGAGCTTTCCTGACAGTTCTCCTACCCTCTCGATACAAGCACGGCCTAGGCAATTCAGCAGTACAGAATTGGCTACCTCGTAACAAGAATAGAAAATGCAGAATCTGGAATTATTCCTTCTGAAGCCGATTTCTCAAGCATTCCTACATCATTTATTATAGTGGAATAGCTGCAATATTGTTGTAAGTATTTTCGCTATAATCATTTTAATTTGCCCTGTTTGGCATACTAGAAATAATATAATATTTCCACTTTTATGGCATATTTTTCCCTGTAATCAATGAAAAATATGCTGTAAAACTAGAAAATACTATAGTATTTGTAGCATGCCAAACAGGACCTAATCTACAAAATAATTGCATCATTCTTTCTTGGTATTATAAATTCTTATCTGAATTTATACTCTGTTTTTTAAAAATAATACAAGGGCAAATTTTGAATAGCTGTTATATCCTTTATATTTAGTATAGGTTGTAATAACTGTTATATAGTTCAAACTATTAATACTCTATAAAATATTTGATAGCAACATATTTTACACTTAGAAATATTCAAAATGTACATAGTAGGAGCAACTTGAAAAGGGCTGTTTTTAATGGAGAGAACACTATATTATTATGAAAATATTTTGATTGACCTTTCTACAATATTGATTGCTTTAATTTTAAATTTAAATATATTCTAAGATGCTCAGAGGCCACTCTATCATATACTGCAGGCTGAGAATTATTTGACTTGAATGGTGGCAACTGGGAAGTTTGTCAGTTTTTGTTGAAATGCACCTATATTCAGATCGATTTGGATATCGAATAGTTCTAGTTTATTTTTGACGTTACTTTCCATTATTGTAGTTTTATATATACATATATAAATAAATTTCCAACTTATAACTTTGGAAATAAATCTTGTATAGTTCGTGCCATTCAAAAGATATATCAAAAATTTATTGGTTTTCAATTTTGAAAGGCTCTATAAGTAGTGCCAGTAGGGAAGAAAAAAAACCTCAGGATTAAAGAGAAGCTGATGGTAAATACCTGAAAGGTTTTGGTTTAGCTACTATGTTCATAGTGACAGAGACTTTCTATTTCAAAAAGTTGAACTTTTGGTAGAAGAAGCAAAATTGAGTTACGTTAACCACAGTTTGAATGCTCAGTAATTGAAGATTTGTAACATAGGAAGTAGGGTTTTGGATTTGGAAAGGAAATTATTCACTGTATATACATAATATAACTTGTAACTATTAGTGTTTGCATTAACCCTAATTCAATATTAAGTAAATCTTATTTATAGCTCAGTTATAATGAACTTGTTTGGAAGTTTGCTTAAAGGGCTGAGTGTATTACGATTACCTATGAATAGGGTATCATATATAGTACTCTGGAATTTCAAGCCTCTGTACAGCATATATAAAAATGTCACAGATGGGCTAGCGAAATAATTGAACTTGAATAATACATAAAACAGTCAAAGTTTATCAAGCTTTTATATCCTTTTACATTATTTTACAAATTACTCTTTTACTTAAATTATATATTAAACAATAGTTTTTTCATAATAATATTATTATTATTCAAACCCTTTACCTCCAACTTAGTCAAAGACCAGGCTTGGCATGTATATTTGCACAGCCGCATGTAATACACTATTTTCAGCCTAGTATATTTTTTGAATAGTACGAACCATACTTGTGTCACTAAAATGTTATCGAAGAATAAACTCTCTAGGGTACTACGGCTAGATACTTCAACTTGGAGACAGTACTTCATATACCACGTAGTATTAGTATAATATGGTAGTTGAGGTAAGATAGTTAGTGTAACGGAATCCTACTATGTTTCTACTATTACAACTGACATGATGTTGGTTATTACTTATTTGAGTTTTACCTTATAAGTGCTACTATTTGGTTGTCCCTTCCTACTTGGTTATGACTTCCTAACTGGCTATTCCTTCCTTGTTTTGCTTATCACTACCCCTTCTTGCCTCAACCCATTTGGGTATCGCGATCCTCCTGCTATACCTATTGGATTTATATAGTAGTAGTAATCTCTTGTTCCTTCCTGTTTGGATTCCATTACTTGTTTTGTTGGCTCCATCCCAGCGCTTTTAACCCTCTGTTTTCGGAATATGGTTACCTAGTTATGCTGCTTCTGTTAGCATATTTGTCAGACAGGATATTTGCGCTTTTGTTAAGTTTTCCTAGCTACAATCTTTTGTATTTAAAGAGCCTGCAATCCCTTAAGGATTCAGACTCAAAAGCCTCACCGGACTATCATCTTTAATACTACAAGTTGAACGGTCACCCTATTAGTTCCATACCTTTTACCTTGTCTATTGAAGACCTATGCATCGACACTTCTCCCCCTATCCATATCTTATCTTGCGAGTCACTTTAGGAGTCTCGAGATACTTGGGAGTAGGTTACAATTTTACTGTCACTGTCGGGTCTGGCTCAACCTGAAAGAATAAACAGCTTCTTCAAAACTACTATGCCCCCCTTTGCCGAAAGGCCTTACCCTTAGGAGTCTCTTTCTCCGTCCCATAACCAAACTCATCCACTATCCTACCCTATGGGATTGCTCCCCCATCTCATTGGCCCCTCTCACTCTGGATAGTAGCCTCTTCCCCCCCTCCTCCATATTCTGATAACTAGGATACTGGTTTTCCCACTCAATAGACACCTCCTCTCACTTCCATAAGAGGCTGGCTTTTACACAAGGGGCCTTCAGTCTCATGAGGCAACTCTCCCCACCAGGGAATGGAATAGTCCTCTACCTCAACCGCACACTGGCAATGGGCCTCCTGCTACCTCTCGTCTATTATGGAGCTAACCTCGTCCGCCCCTTTGCTCCCATGATAGGGAAAATGGAAGTCTTTTGGACCAAGCTCCAACAGTGGCTCAACAATTGCTTCTCGTCCACTTCAGTGTCTACCCTTTCCTGTGAGGCTTGCATCCCTCCTCAGAACATACTCTACCCCTACCATCGCACATTGGCTGTACCTAGGCTTGCCTGCTCCCGTCCTGAACACAACCTAGCTGTGACATGCGTACCTCATCTATATCTATCATTCTCCTCCTACAGAGCAGAAGATACCACCCACTCGCTCCTTTGTAGTCTAAGTGTCAAGTATATTCCCCTCTGCTGGGACGAACCAAGGCCCATTTATGCAGTCTGTTCCCACCTACCCTTCGACGGGATATACTAGCTCCTAGTCAATATGACTAAATATGGTTTCAAATTCCCTCCAATAAATTTACACCTCCTGTCAGGCACAGTTGCTGCCCCCCCACCCCCGATCGCAGGCTTTATCTTCTACAAATTGATTTAGGCAGACTGCAGAAAGGATGTCCTTGCGTACTTGACCTCCTGTCCCTACCTCCAACTTACTATCAGTATAAAATGCTCTTGTGCCCACCCACCTTTATGGGCCTCAACCGCTTTACAGATAGAAGAATGTATCAGATGCAAGCGAGCAAGAGTTATCTTGCAGCCCAGCCCTCCTGGAGTAATACCTACTGTGCCCCTACATGTCTTTCCTGTAACTGTAGGGATAAGACCTTTTAGCATGCAATTCTTCACTGACCCTCAAAGTCTCCCGAACGCAAGTTTTACATTCGGAAGCTTTCCTTGATAGGCTATAGCTCACTACTCTGGGCCAAGGTGGACCTGATCCCGGGTCTCGCCTCTTAGATTCGCATCATATGTACTAACCTTCCTTCTCCTTTGCCTGAGGTAATCACTATCGCACTCTTCTCGTCCTATGACAATAACTCAGACTGTGTACTGCTTTTCTTTCTTACTTGAATATTTCCTTACAGTTATGATTTCTTTTGATTTTATTTCATTCTATACTTTTTGAATTAACCGATATTGTTGGGCGTGGTGACAGTATTGTCATCACCAGGGGAGAACTTGTACGGTAATTTCTTTTCTTTTGGATATTAGGAATTAACATTTTGTTTATACTCTAGCTTGCGCTCCATGCAGGTTCCTGTACGTTAACAGCGAATATATAAGATAATCCAAAAAATCCCCTTATAGTTCTGATATCATCAAGTTGTAGACAATCAACACCAACAATGTAGCCTACTCCCAAGTATCTCGAGAATCACAAAGGGACTCTAAAGATACTATTAGGATTAGGGGAGAAGCTTCGATGGATAGGTCACCAATAGAGAAGGTCAAAGGTATAGAACTAATTGAGTGACCGTTCAACATGTAGTAATAAAGATGATAGACCAGTGAGGCTTGAGAGTCCAAATCCTCAAGGGATTATAGGTTCTTTAAATACCAAAGATTGTAGCCTGGAAAACTTAACAAAAGCGCAAACATCATATCCAATAATTATGCTAACAGAGGCAGTATAACTAGGCAACCATATTCTGAAAACAGTAGGTTGAAAGCGACAGGATGGAGCTAACAAAACAAGTAATGGAATCCAAACAAGAAGGAATAAGAGATCGCTACTCCTATACAAATCCAGTAGGCATAGCAGGAGGATAGCAATACCTAAATAGGTACAAGCAAGGAGGGGTAGTGATAAGTGAAACAAGGAAGGAATAGCCAGTTAGGATGTCATAACTAAGTAGGAAGGGACAACCAAATAGTAGTACTTATCAGGTATAAACCCAAATAAGTAATAACCAACATCATGTGAGTTGTAATAGTAGAAACATAGTAGGATTCCGTTACAAACAAAATAAAATATTCCAAGAAACTTGCGACACCTTTACCTTCTATTTCAATTATAACTGAGTTTTCCTCATATGGTTCTAACTTTCTCAATAAGACAACTACATAGGTAATCTACAAGCACTTAATTAACTACCCTGTAATATATAGGTAATAAGTATTTCTAATAAATCTTCAACTTTTCCTAGAACTTGAGGTCAAAACCTTGAATACTAATACTTGTATGCCTCTGAACACTCCATATCACTGCATCCTAGATATATTTGAAAATTATTATTTTGTTATTTTCCCTTTTGTATTCTTTGTCTGTGCTCTACCAAATTACCAATACCTTAGTTATTATATCAACTAAATATTTAGGCTTACCTGTGGATAAATAACTTTTAACAAAGCACAAGTGGTCTCACAACCACTATGAGTCTCAATTAGATCCATCTAGTTACTACCATCATTGCTGCTAAATTAGATATAGTTATTTTTTCACAAACAGTTAGCAATAAATTTGCATTAATATCTAACTTATTCAACCTGTGTAGGATAATATCTTGTTAATACTGTAGATATAGGATTACTTATTCTATTACAAATCGGATCTTCTTTGATCAATTGAGAAACTACAACTAGTGTATTAGTAATAGGAACTTAAATAATAATCTTTTTTAAAAGATATGAAGAAAATATTCTTCAAATAAGAGGGACAGAATTTACATAGTACATATACTGTTATTATATTGGAATAAACAGACCATGGTCAATACAAATAATTTTCATGTATAAAACATGTTAGAAATTGGCATCTAGTATCCTTATAACAGAATCCTAGTTTGTTTCTACCATTACTATGGACTTGATGTTAGTTATTACTTATTTGAGTTCATACCTGATAAGCGCTACTATTTGGTTGTCCCTTTCTACTTGGTAATAACTTCCTAAATGGTGACTCTTTCCTTGTTTTGCTGATCAACAGCCATCTTTGCCCCCGCCTAATCGGGTATCGCTATCCTCGTACCATACCCACCCGATATGTATAGTATTAGCAATATCTTGTTCCTTTTTGTTTAGATTCTATTACTTGTTTTGTTAGCTCCATCCTGTCACTTTTGACTCACTGTTATCGGAATGTGGTTACCTAGTTATGCTACCTCTGTTAGCATGTTTATTGGACAGGATGTTTGCACTTCTGTTAAGTTTTCCTATCTACAATCTTTTGTATTTAAAGAGCCTGCATTCCCTTAAGGAATCGGACTCTCAAACCTCACAGGACTATCATCTTTAACACTACAAGTTGAACGGTCACTCAATTAGTTCCAAACCTTTTACCTTGTTTATTGAAGACCTATCCATCGACGCTTCTCCCCTTATCCTAATTGTATCTTCAGAGCCCCTTTGGCATCCTCAAGATACTTGGGAGTAGGTTACATTTTTTGACCTAAATTCTAGTATACCGTTGATCTTCAGCAGATGACTGATCACCCATTGCCTACCTTAACCCTGTAGTACTAGTACACTTCCCTGTTTCCAAGAAGGCCTTGTGCAGACTCCTGGCGAGACCAGCTTACCTAGCTAGCAACTATTTCGCTTCCAAGAGATACCAGAAGGCACTTCAATAGAGGATATGTAGCATCCTCCTCTGGACCGCAAAGTCTAGAGCCACCACCTGCACCTGCATCCCCATCTGAGAATTCAGAACTATCTTTAGTAGATAGCAGTAGCAGCGAAGAAGTGGACTATGACTAAGTCCAAGCTCCATACTATACCCAAAACCAAGACCAAGTCCAAGTCCAAGTCCAAGAGTAAGTCCCAAAGCAGTTCCACCAACAAGTCCAATCCAAGAAAGAACCAAGCTCTGAATCAAAATAAGATTCTGATCCAGAGGACAATCCAGGACTAGCATGACCACCTTCGCTCCAAAGACTACCGCGTCTATCACAAGAACCAAGAGAACTAAGCCGAGTACCAGACGATTTATCAAACCCTCTGAGGCTACCTAGTCGACCTAGTCCACCATGAAATCTAAGCCCAGCCCCCATCGCCATGTCAGTCCCACCAGAGGGTAATAACTGTCCTAAATGACCTGCACTATTTAAATTCACTGGAGAAGGAAAAGATTGAGACCCATTGAAAATCAACTCATTATTCAACACAGTCCATTGATACATCGCCAGCTTTAGCATAACTGACTATGCCCCTGAAGCCCCGCAATAATATGAAGCCTATTGCAGAGGGAAAGCTCTAAATAAATACACCCTGTGTGAAGCTTCCACAGGAGGCCACCCAGTTTCTGGACTCAAACAAATATTCGAGGCCTACTTCCTTCCTTCCACATCTATAGATACCATCTATGAAATCTGGTTAAAAGTGAAGAAAAGTACACAAGGAAAAACCACACTGATTTCCAATACTGTAATCAGACTTAAAACCTTGAGAGATAGTCTTCAGCAAGGAACAATTTCAGGCTATTCCGCAAAGGAGAGACTCCTAAATGCTATGGACATTAAGCTTAAGTGACAAGTAAAACTACACATGGCTGCAGACACCTCCTTTAACCAGCTACTGGAAATAGCGGAAAATCGAGATGCATTTACCAACTCTACAGGACTCTATGGAAACCAAAATTGTCCAGGGAATGCAACCTCCAATGCAGTTTCCCAACCTGTACCCAAGTGCACCCACAACTGAACCTAGCAAAATCAACTAAAGTTCTCCAACAATACCTCTTAGCATCCCAGAGTTTCCAAGGCTGAGAGTGATTGGTGTAGGAGAAATAATTACTGTTACTATTGTAGAAAACATGGACACTACTCCAATAACCTCTTTGGGAAGAAGAAGCATAGAAGCACCCCACAGTGAGAAAATAGAGGCTGTGCCGGATCCAGGAGACCCCATAATATCAGGAGAACATACCACATCCAGCAAGAAGATCCCTATGCAACAGCATCTGTTACAGTTACTTCAAACTATGCAGGACCTAGTGGAACTCAATCATAAGTCCTCAAAGTATACATAACACTCAATGACCACAAATCAAAGGCAGTATTTGATACAGGAGCCATGGGAGACAACTTGATATCAGGAAAGTTTATCACTACCTACCAAATCCCTACAAGAGACCTCGAAACTCCTATCAACCTGAAGATGGCAGTTAAACGATCCTGCTCAGCAATCAACTATATGGCAATACCTGTCATATAGATAGAAAAGGAAATTGGCAATATCTCTGAAGCCCTAGTTTGTTCTTTGGATAACTATGATATCTTCCTAAGAATGTGTTACATTACTGCACACCATGCGGTAATAGATTATGGAAAATCTATTATCACCTTCATTGACAAAGGAATCAGCTTATCCTTCAAGAAAGCAACACATGTGCAATTATTAGCAATTAATGAAGCAGATGCCCCTGACTTCATTTCCGAGTGTCCTACAGTATTCCCTGGTAAGAAGAGAGTGGAATTACCACCCTTGAGACATGTCAACCACTACATCCAGCCGCAAGATACAATTTCGGACTATAACCCAAGATTCTTCACATTCTCTGACAAGATCATACCAGCATACAGAGGTCTAATTAAGAACTGGAAAGCAAAAGGAATTATTTACCTAAATGAGGTACACAACGCAGTCAACATATTCCCTAAGTTCAAACACAAAGGCGAAATTAGATTCCTTACAGACCTTGTACCCAGGAATGATATTACTATCAAGGACCATGGAGCGATTCCAAACCAAGCTATGATACTCAGGACTGTTGCTAGAGCAAAGTTCAGATCCAACATAGACCTAGGAAATTAGTAGTTCCAAATTCGAGTTCTCCTCTGCGATGAGAAATACAATACTATCAAGACACCCTTTGGATCCTTTACATGCAGAGTTATGCTGCAAGGAGATACCAATACCCCTACTACTGCTATGAGCGTTATAGAGTTTGTGACAGATGAATTCATTGGAAAGTTGGTTTAGGAATACATGGATGATATTACTATCTACTCAGAAAGAGTTGAGGATCATATTTCGCACATCAGCTCAGTCTTAGGAAGACTGAAGCAGCACCATATCAAAGCATTGCCAGCTAAGTGCAAATTCATTGCCACCAAGCTCTCACTCCTAGGACATGTCATAGATGAGAGAGGAATTTATGCAAACTATGAAAAATTCAATCCATTCAAGACTGGCTCATACCAAAATCGAAAAATGATGCTCCGACCTTTAGTGCAGTCGTGATATATCAAGCACAATTCCTCCCAGACCTTGCCTCCACTACTGCCTCGCTCTAGGACCTATTATCCTAAGAAGTCTTTTAATGGCTACCCCCCCCCGCTCAGAATGAGGAAGCCTTCAACCTGGTTAAGCCCCTGGCTAAGGAGACAATTCTGCTCTACCCCATCTCGTATGAGATTAGATGATCCCATATACCTCATTCCTGACACCTCTAAAGTTGGAACAGGTGCATTGATTGGACAAGGACCCTCCCCTGAGAAATCATACACTACAGCATTCCACAATAGACAGTTTGCAACAAGTCAGCTGCTGTACCCAGTCTATAAATTTGAACTTTTGGCGATTGTGGATACCATTCAGGCATTCCATCCGATTCTATATGGAACCGAATTCACTGTTGTATCTGACAATAATGCACTATCCTTTTTCCTAAAAGATACTGACCTCTCTTACCGTCATACCAGATGCGGAGTGTTCCTGCAGTCTTATGATTTTGATATCATACACCGACCTTGCAAATACAATGTCCCTGCAGATACTAAATCAATGATCTATGAAGACACTTGAGCTGAAGAAGACCAAATACTCGAAGACCCTACAGAGAAGAAGCCTATAAAGACTCCCTCCTCAGCAATGAATTGTGTATCAAGACACTCCCACAACCTTGCCCATCCCCAAGACCCTTCTTCTGCCCTTACTCTTCAAGTAGCTTCTCGCACTCTTACTCCTAAATACTAGTCCATGTGGAATTCACATCATGGAACCTGGTCCAACCCGTCTAGCTCCCAAGAAGTGATAAAGTATCCAGATTCTGTGGAACAAGCCATGGACAAAGCAGCAGTTACCCTTGAGCTTGCAACCAATGCCATTCAAGGTTGTGAAATCCTCGAGACCTCCTCCTATCTCAGCAACACTTAAAAGTCATCTCAAGCCACAGTACTTATTGAGCGTGCTAAAACCTAACTGTCTGGTCTTGACGCGAGAATTCACAATCCACAAGGAGATATGGACCAACAACTGCATCTACATACTATCACCAACTGTGTTAACGGAATCCATGATTCTATTACCCAATTAGGATCCATTGCAATTACCACTTTCAGAAATATTTCCTGCTGCACCACACCTACTGAACCTGTAACGGAATCCTATTATGTTTCTACTATTACTACTGACTTGATGTTGGTTATTACCTATTTGGGTTTATACCTGATAAGCGCTACTATTTGGTTGTCCCTTCCTACTTGGTTATGACTTCCTAACTGGTTATTCTTTCCTTGTTTCGCTTATCACTACCCCTTCCTGCTTCTACCCAGTTGGGTATCGCTATCCTCCTGCTATACCTACTGGATTTGTATAGTAGTAGCTATCTCTTGTTCCTTCCTGTTTGGATTCTATTACTTGTTTTGTTAGCTCCATCCTGTCGCTTTTAACCCTCTGTTTTTGGAATATGGTTACCTTGGTATGCTACCTCTGTTAGCATGTTTGTGGGACAGGATGTTTGCGCTTTTGTTTAGTTTTCCTAGCTACAATCTTTTGTATTTACAGAGCCTGCAATCCCTTAAGGATTCGGACTCTCAAGCCTCACAGGACTATCATCTTTAATACTACAAGTTGAATGGTTACTCTATTAGTTCCATACCTATTACCATGTCTATTGAAGACCTATCCATCGACGCTTCTCCCCCTATCCTAATAGTATCTTCAGGGTCCCTTTGGGATTCTCGAGATACTTGGGAGTAGGTTACATTTTTTGACCTAAACTCAAGTATACCTTTGATCTTCGGGCGAGGACTGATCACCCTTTGCCTACCTTGACCCTGCAGTACTAGTACACCTCCCTGTTTCCAAGAAGGCCTTGAGCGGACTCCTGGCGAGACCAGCTCACCCTAGCTAGCAACCATTTCGCTTCCAAGAGATACCAGAAGGCACTTCACTAGAGGATCGGTAGCATCCTCCTCAGGACCCCAAAGTCACGCGCCAGTACTCCCACCTGCACCACCATCTGAGGACTCAGAACTATCCTCTGTAGAGAGCAACAGCAGCGAAGAAGAAGACCAAGACTAAGCCCAAGACCACGCCCAATCCCAAGCTCCAGACCAAGTCCAAGACCAAGCCCAAATCCAAGAACAAGTCCAAGAACAGCTCCACTAAGTAGTCCAATCCATGAAAGAACCAAGCTCAGAATCAGAATCAGATTCCGGTCCAGAGGACTCTCCAGGACCAGCACCCCCAGCTTCGCCACATAGACCACCTAGTCTACCAAAACAACCAAGAGAACCAAGCCCTGCACCAGACGATTTACCTAGTTCACCAAGACCACCTAGTCCACCAAGTCCACCAAGCAATCCAAGCCTTGCACCCATCGCCATGTCAGTCCCCCCAGAGGGAAATAATCGTCCTAAATGGCCAGCACCATTTACATTCACAGGAGAACGAAAAGATCGAGACTCATTGAGGATCAACTCATGGTTCAACACAATCCATCGATACATCGCCAGCTTTGGCATAACTGACGATGCCCCTGAAGCCCTGCAATA
>QFET01000242.1:0-33204 GCA_003316355.1 Tuber calosporum | reverse complement strand
GAGGGTGATGGAGCAGGGCCTCCAACTGTCTGGACTGGAGAGGGGGTATCCTCCATGGCGTTTTCATCCATGGGGGTGTCAGTAGGCGAGGATAGGTTTTCAAAGATGTTTTATGGTTGTAAGGGGGTTGCCAGGGGGTTTGCAGCCCCCCTACCTCTGCCTCTTAGCCGTGGAGGCATCAGAGGTGATGAAGCAAGGACTCTGTTGATAAAAGGTGATGGGAAACAAATAATAGAGGGCAATTTGTGGATAAAAGTTTTTAAAGGGGAAAGGGGAAGCGGTGAGAATTGGTTTTGAGCCAATGAGGTGGAAGCTTGGCGAAAAATTTGGTGTGGTTTTTTCTTTCGCTGTGGTTGTAACGGCCACGGTGTCCACCCTCATTGCGCAACTTCAGTCACATCAACTCCTGCAACAACCTACTACCACCATACAATCTACACTACCTACCACCACCTCCACACAAACCTGGGCCCAAAGAGCTGCCAAAGCGTCCCCAGTCAAACCCCCTACCACCCTACCCACCAAGAACTCAATCATTGCCCTCCTCACCAAACGCGACCAGACGATTATCATTGAGAGAGATGGCACAGCACTACCTGATGACATCAACCACCTTACCATTCGCGATACAGTCAACACTGCAATCAAGAAACAACTGATCTCCAACATTGAGTTCACCCCCAACCACCATGTATGCCTTATTACAAAGGACAACATTCCTGCCTCCTCTGTTCTCAAAAACTACAGCTTTGCCATTGAGGAGGCTATCTGAGCAACCATTCCTGCTGCCAATGGCATCAGAAAGGATGATATCTGGCAGAAGGTCATCATCCACGGCATACCTACCACCTCCACCTCCCCTACAGTCCAAGCTGAGATTGAAGCATTCAATCCAGGCACCCACCTCCCACGCCCTCCTAGATGGCTCACCACAGAAGCCCAGCGTCAGTCCAAAGCAGCATCAGCTATGGTCCTCACAATTGCTGGCAAAGAAGCAACAGATAAAGCCCTCAACAGAGGGTGCTCCCTCTTTGGTAGAAGGTTCTAGGTGCCATGCTACCTTACTTTTGGACCTGACACCCAATGCTCCAGATGCCTGGAAAAATGGACACCACCCAACCCAGAGCACCAGAACCCCCCACTGCGCAATTTGTTCCTTAGAACACCCAGCTCACCTCCACACCTGCGGCAGATCTGAGTGCCCCACCAAGGGCAAGCCATGCCTTCACACCACCATCAAATGTCTCAACTGCGGCAATGATCACCTGGCTACCTCCAAGGAGTGTCCCACCTACCTACACGCACACCAAGAAGCAACTGAGAGTAGGAACAGGGCTTCTTAGGTTTTCTTGCTTTTATTTCCTTATATTTGTTAGTCTTAAGGCGGATGAGAGGATTTCTTTTTTTTAGGGGTTGTTAGCATTTATGACAGGGGTCCACTGAGAAGCAGACATAAACATACTTGAGACGGTGGGCAATGACCTGGTGCAGGAGGTGCACCTTACATGTATGTTAGTTACCGCTTCATAGCCTCTGGCTCCATAAGCGTAATGAAATATAATAATAATAATAATACTCAGCTGTGAGGCCTGCTTGGCTCCAATCTCCTGACTCCTGCCACACAAGTGGCACATGGTGGCCCTTCGCCTTGCCTGCTCCTCTCCCCTCATCAATCCTGCCGCTGCCAGGTTAACACCCTCTTTTCCCATCTCTGACCACTCCAACACCAGGCTGGGTCCGGGTCTCCCATTGCGTTTGCTCAAATAGAACTACATCCCCCTCTCTTGGAACAAGTACAAACCGCCTCACTTGCCTAGGCGACACCTTCTATTGACGCCCTCTGCCTCACCCTGCTTACCATTATCCCCACTATGGGGACCTTCCCTCAGGCCGCACCACACCTGCTCCCCGCAGATGTCCTCCCTCACGAACTAAAAACTAGGAACTACCCCTTCCAAAATATAGCCTGTAAAGCTCTCCTCCTCAAAGATTGCACCCTCCAGGCCCCACCTCCACTTTACTACAGTTATGCACAGCGCCTGTCCCATCACCCCTTTATGGGACTTGACAAGTTTGCGGCAGGCAGGTTACACCAAATGAGGTCCGGTAAAAGCTGCCTGGCTGCCCACTCTTTCTGGGACGACCCCGATTACATTCCCCTCAGCCCCTACTGCGTGGAGGTTGAAAAGAACATTGTCCACGCAATCCTTCAATGTCCTGCTAAGGCCTCTATCTGCCTCCGCCACCTCCCTGGCCCTTGCAGCCTCTGCCCCAGCTCCCCCATCTGATCCTCAGTCGACCTTCTACAGGCCCTTCGTGCCTAAATCCTGGAGTCTGCAACTGGCTTCCTCTCCTCCCTGCTATCTGCTAGGTCACCCAGACCCTAGGACAGCCTGGCTGACCTCCTTTACTGATTTTATTCTTTCATGTTTTTATGAATTTCCTTACTTTGTTTGTAATTTTATTATTTTCTTTCGTTACCTGATTAACCTCCATTGGGGAGCAGTAACGGTATCGTTATGACTGGGAGATAGGTTTTTGATATTTCTTTGGTTTGTTTGTTTGAGATTGACATTTAGTTTTTGCCATAGCTAGCGTTTCATCCAGGTTCCTATACATTAACAGAGAATATATGAATTAAATTAAAAAAGAAGAAAATCCCTAGGTTTAGCCATCATCAAGTAATGGAGAAGAGATATTATCAATATCATAAGTTTTTACTCAAAAATCTTTACCTACCAGCCTTCCTAGACATTCAGTGTTCACGAAGCAAGATTTAAACCTAATTGTGAAAGGTAGACGATTCTAAGGGCAAGCGAATCGGACTAGGCTTAAATCTTTGCTTGGAAACAGAGATTGTCTTGGGAGGATCATATATAAAGATTTTTGAGTAAAAACTGATGATATTGATAAAATCTCTTCTCGGTTGCTTGATGATGGCAAAAGCTAGGGAGGCACTGCGAAATTTATATCCCGCATCTGTGTGTTGGCGCACTACAACTGGTTTATATATAACAGGGTATATTCTTCCCAACCTTCAGTTAATCCGAGAGCGAACCCGCTTTGGCCATGAAACTTTCTCTTCCCCCACACTCCTAATGGTATGATCAGAGCTCCCGACGTCTCTGAGGGTGTGGAGCCACTTAGTCTCAGTTGTCAACCTTCTTTCGTCTGTTAAGATATGGCCGCCCATTTTGGAATGTATCAATCACTTCTTTAAACTCCAAAGGACCAGCTTGGTTATGAGCCGGGTCTACTTCAAACCGTCTTATTCGGCTCTGCAGCTGGCTTTCATGATGACTAGTGTTTACGGTCTGGCCAATACCATTTCCTCTTCACTGCCTCTCCTTATCAACTTGTACCAATAGGTTCGTTGACCTTATAGGCATCACGGGGGTATTAGCATACTCTCGGTATGTATTGGAGTAGTCTACTTCAATTGCACATTTATACCCTCCTCGGACTAACCAGGCTCTCTTAACTTCAACTGAGTGTAACTTTGCGAGTTCTTGACGAAATCGCTGGGTTCCACTTCCCAGACGTAGTGGGAGAGGTCCTCTCCTAGACACCAGCTGAGAGCAACCGGGCGGACGGACGGCGATGAGGTATACGAGGTTACAAGATTTGTGTCCAATTACTCGTTTTTCTTAGTAGACGAGCAACTGCACAAGGTGCCAGTGTCGACTCCCAGGGCGACTGCCGGGGCCGCAGGGGGTTAATTACCTGTAGAGGTTCTGATTCATGCAGTCCCTCCTGAAAAGTCCTGTAATCCTCATGGGAGTCGTTTGTGCCTAACAAGAGGATTAAATTACTTTTCAGGAAGAACTGCATGAGTTCAACCTCCACAGGCAATTATGCCCCTACGGCCCCTGCATTCGCCCTGGCTTTCGAGACTGGCACCTTATGCAGTTGCTCATGTATTTAGAAAAATGAGTACTTGGAACAAATCCTGTAACCCCATATAAGTCGTTGCCGTCCATCCGACCGGATACTGTCCTCAGGGTGTATGAGAGGACCACACTGGCTACGTCGGGGAAGTGGAAAGCAGCGATTCCTCAAAGAACTCTCAGAGTTAAACCCTCTTGAAGTTAGGAGAGCCCCAGTAGTCCTTGATGCTTATGAATGCGCAATTAATGTACACTACTCCGATAGATACGAAGAGTACACTGACGCCCCCATGATGCCTCTAAGGTCAACAAACTATCGGAACAAGTTGATTAGAGGAGGCAGTAAAGACGATAAGGTATTTGCCCCATCGTGAATACTAGTCATCGGGAAAGGCAGCTGCAGAGCCAGATAAGAAGGTACTAAGCACACTCGGCCAACAACCAAGCTGGGTCCTCGGAGCTCTAAGAAGTTATGGGTACGTTTCAAGTTGGACTGACATAACTTAGCAGCTAAAAGAAGGATGACAACTCAGCCTAAGTAGGAGCTCACCCCCTGAGAAGTCAGGAGACCTGATCATGCCATTAGCAGTGTGGGGAAAGAGACTGTTGCAGGCTCAAAGCGGGTTAGCTCTCGGATTACGACACAAAGGTTGCGGATATGATACCTCTTAAATGTAAAACTAGTTGTAGTCCGAGAACACTCCGACACGGGATATAAATATCGATGTGCCTCCTGTGCCTTTACCATCATATCCAACGTTAACACCAAATCAGTGTGGACAGCTAGGCGCCTCGGTACCAGTCCCCAACCTGTAAGGTTCCCCTCCTTTCCTGACGCCACCACTCCAGAGGAAATTACCACCTCTCTCCTCCATCATTTTTTCCCCCCACAATCACCTTTCCTACCCCCTGCTTCCAACGGTACCATACCGATGCCAGTCCCCTCCTCAAAGAAGAAATCTGTTAGGCACAAACGACTCCCAAGTGGATTACAAGACTTTTTCAGTAGGAACTACATGAATCTGTACCTCTACAGGCAATTACCCCCATGAGGCCTCGCCATTGCCCTGGGATTCGACATTGGCACCTTGTGCAGTTGATCGTTTACTAAGAAAAACTAGGAATTGAAACACATCTTTTAACTCCCTTTAAATAGCTGCCATCATGGTCTAAGAATATATGGTCACGTAGTCCATCTTGAGGTCAGGTGTTCAACTCCCAGGTCCAGCAGGGATATTGGTCGAATGAGATATTTTCTACCAACCGGGTTTGCATCTGCAAACACTCCTGCAAGACGATAACAGCGACCCGACCCAGAGATAATTGACCGACTTCCAAGAAGAGGACTCTATCTTGAAATAGCAGGTCAAACGGAAGAAATCAGGCAGTCGGATAAAGATTTATAAGCGATATTATCCTATGAGCCTATCGGAAGACTTAGGTCTCCGATGCATTGCGACATGAGCATTGATCACCTCATATATGGATAAGGGTCTACAGAGCGGCAGAAATGCATTGGGACATAGGATGCTATCGTTCCACTGAAATGGGCCTGTTGACCGAAAACCATAGATGAGAGAGTAGGTTCTCGGAGTCAAACGGAATGCGTACTCGTTAACTATAGAAGAAAGATCTTAGAAGTTGTAAAGCCGTGGGATTAGGGTGGCAGGGTATAAATACCAGGGCAGTCCCACGGTCTTAGATAGAACGTCAATCAATAGAGAAGAGATCTTATCAATAACATGAGTTTTACTCAAAAATCTTTATCTACGAGCTTTCCAAGACAATATCCGCTTACGAAGCAAGATTTGAGCCTAGTCCAATTCTGTTAGGCACAAACGACTCCCAGGGGGAGTACAAGGCTTCTTAAGGAGGAACTACATCAATCTGAACCTCTACAGGCAATTACCCCCCTGCGACTCCGGCGTTCGCCTTGGGAGTCGACACCGGCACCTTGTGCAGTTGCTTATTTACTAAGAAAAACGAGAATTTGGAATACATCTTGTAACCCCGTATACCTCATCACCGTCCGTCCGACCGGATGCTGTCCATAGGGTATATGAGAGGGCCTATCTGGCTACGTCTGGGAAGTGGAAGGAAGCGATTCCGTCAAGAGGTCGCAGAGTTACACCTAATTGAGGTCAAGAGAGCCCGGGTAGTCCTAGATGCGTACATATGCGCGATTGAAGTAGGCTACTCCTTTACCCACCGTGAGTACGCTGACGCCCCCGTGGTTCCTATAAGGTTAAGGAACCTCTCGGAACAAGTTGATAAGGAGTGGCTGTGAAGACAGGAAGGTTTTGGCCCGTTCGTGAACACTAATCATCCTGAGAAGCCAGCTTCAGAGCTGGATAAGACGGCACGAAGCAGATTCGGCCAACAACCAAGCTGGCCCCTTGGAGTTCTAAGAAGTTATTGGTATCTTTCAAACTGGAAAACCATATCTTAATAGTCCAAAAGAAGGTTGACAACTCAGACTATGTTGGTCCACATCCGCAGACAAGTCGGGAGCTCTGATCATACCTTTAGCTGTATGGTGGAAGAGAAAGTTTTAAGGTCAAAGCGTATTCACTCTCGGATTATGCAACAGAGGTTGGGAAGAAAATACCAGTGTATATGTAAACCAGCTGTTGTCCGCGAACACTCAGACGCAGGATCTAAATATCGAAGTGCCTCACGAGCTTTAGCCATCATCAAGCAACGGAGAAGAGATCTTATCAATATCATAAGTTATTACTTAAAAATCTTGACCTACGAGCATTCATAGACACTCTCTGTTTACGAAGCAAGATATAAACCTAGTTCAATTCGCGTGCCCTTAGGATCGACTACCCTTAATAGTATATTGATATTTCTCCTTGTTACCAAGGCTCTTTAAATGACTATTAGACCCCTCCAAGTCATACCTCAGGAATCACACAAGCTCATAGCTGATTCCACACATCGCGACGAGCTTCTGCTCGAACAACGTCCCTCCAAGTACATCTCCTCATTCGAAGAAATACTTGAAAACTCCCTCTCTGAGATTCAATTCTACATACCTCAAGAACCCTCCTGGTTTAGCGATCCCCTACTCATCCCTACCGAAACAGATTTCCAAGAATTCTACGAACACTTCTACTGTCTCACCTTCCTGTAGAAACCGTTCCTAGACTATGATACTGAAGAAGAGGGAACCTCAAGTTCTTTCAGCTTTACCTCCCCCTCCTTCACCCCATCTCTTTGGAGACTAGGAAAATAACTAGAGTCCCATTAAAACGAGATGGCCTGACAATTATCTGTCGACACGGACAAAGTCCTGACGGACATAGAAGTAGTCTCCCTGGTTGGAAGCGAACATGCACCTGGGCGCTCCAGGTCACCTTTGGCACTCCACCACCTTTCACAGCCAAGTGGAGTCACAAAATTTGGCCCCAGGAACTCAAGCAAGCACTCCCCGTGCCCCCGACCCCAGAAATCCAGCCGGCGAAGGATTAGCAGAATGTATAGGCTAGGCAATAAGCGTCTTCGACTGTACCATGCAGGAATCAGTTGGAATGTAACATCTGGCCTACAGTGAACTATCTGCTCAAGTTCCGGATCAGGCAAACCAACTCCAGCACCATGCTCAAAGGATAACCAGTGGAGAACAGATCATTGGTAATGAGTTACAACTGGTCAATTCGGGACTTGAAAAGTTAGCAACTGAAACCGCCGCACTTCAAGAAGCAACCACCAAACTGTTGGAGGCAAAGTTGCGGGTGCAGGAAGAAAAGCCTGCACACCATGATGCAGTAAGTACCCATACTCATGCTAACATTAGGGCAACAGGACAAGATTCGCTAGATCGATCCCGCCAGAGAGAACAGGCTTTGTCTAGGCAAAAAGCAGAACTCTTGCAAAGACAAGTTGCCGCACAAAAAGAACAAGAGCGGATCAGGGAGGAGTTACGAGAACTGAACCAACGCCTTGAACAAGACAGGTCAGAAAGGGAGGCCCATGTGCTAGGGAAGAATTGTTAGGCACATAACTCCCACAAGGGCCCAGAGGAGCAGTTTGAGAGATCTGGGCTTGAAACTCCACTGACTAATACCCCCCTCCGGCCCCGACGATGGCCCCTGGCGATAGCACTGGCGCCTTTGGCAGTTGCTCACAATCATAGAAAGAAGAAATATTGGAGCACCTCTCATAACACCGTATACGTCGTCACCGTCCGTCCGACCGGAACCTGTCCGAAGGGTATATAAGAGGGCATCTCTGGCTACGCCTGGGAAAAAGAACCAAGCTATTTCGTTAAGAACTCGCGGGGTTACATCCCGTTGGAGTCGGCGGACCGAGGCAGCGTCCGGAAGCCTAGGAGGAAGTGGTATTCGGCCTATTCCGCAGAGAATAGTACTGAACCCCAAATGAATGCCTATCATAGGTAAGCAAGCCTATCGGAACAGGTTGATAAGGAGAGGCAGTGGAGACGAGAAGGCAATTGGGCCGATCGTGAACACAAGTCATCCTGAAAGCCCTCTGCAGAGCAGGATATCACGGCACGAAGCGGATTGGGTCGACAACCTAGTTGGCCCCTTGGTGTTCTAAGAAACTATTGGCAGATTCAAAACTGGACGGTCATAGATTATACAGCAGAACGAAGGTAGACATCTCTCACCGAGTGGGCCCACCCACCATCGGAGAAAGGAGAGCTCTGATCACACCATTAGCTGGGCGGGGAAGAGATTTTTCAGGGTCAAAGGGGGTTCACTATAGAATTCGAATGGAGGAATTAGTTAGAAGATACATGGTTATAGAGAGATTTGATGTAGTCCGCGAACACTCAGACGCGGGATATAAATATCGAAGTGCCTCCCTAGCTTTACACCACATCTGACAACGGAGAAGAGATCTTATCAATATCATAAGTTTTACTCAAAATCTTTACCCCCTGAGCCTTCCTAGACAATCTCCGTTTACGAAGAAACATTTAGCCTTGTTTGATTCGCTTGCCCTTAGAATCAGCTACCCTTAACAGTATATTGATATTTCTCCTTGTTACCAAGGCTCAATACATCACTATCGGCTATCTCGAAGTCATTCCTCAGGAATCATACAAGCTCATAGTTGATTCCACCCTCCTCGGCGAGTCAATTCTTGAACCTCGCCTACCAAACTTTATTACCTCTATCGAAACCCTCCTATACGACTCTCTTCCAGAGATCGAATTCCTACCGTACCCCTACGAACCCACCTGGTTCACCGACCCTAAACTTATACCGACACCTCTAGATTTCTCAGAAATCTACAAAGAACGTCACGGGCCATCTTTCCGTTGGCACCCACTAGTTGACTATGACAGTGAGGTAAGTGGAACATCTAGTTCCTTTTCCTCAAACATATCCTTTACACCCTCCGTGTGGGTATTCGGAAGACACCCCCTGTCCTCCTAAACAATGTCCTCCCGACAATTGACGGTCGCCACGGACAAGGCAATGTCCGATATCGAAGAAGTTTCGCTTGTAGGGAGCGATCACGTACCTGGTCGCTCCAGGTCACCCTTGGCACTCCACCACCTTTCACAGCCAAGTGGAGTCAGAAAGTCGGCCCCTGGAAATCGATTAAGCACTCCCCGTCACCCCGACGCCAGAAATCCAGCTATGGAAATATTAGCAGAACGAATAGGCCAGGCAATGAGCTACTTCGACCATACACTCCAGGAATCAGTTGATAAGCAACATCTGGCCTACCGTGAACTGTCTGGCCAAGCTCAGGATCAGGCGAACCAACTACAGCACCATGCTCAGCGGATAACCCGTGGGGAATAAATCATTGGCGAAGAGTTGAAACAAGTCAATTCGGGACTTGAAATGTTAGCAACTGTAACAGCCGCACTTCAAGATGCAACCACCAAACGGTTGGAAGCAAAGCTGCGAGCACAGGAAGAACGGGCTGCGCTCCATGAAGCGGTAAGTACCTAAGTTCATGCTAACATTGGGGCCACAGGACAAGAGTAGCTGGATCGAGACCGCCAGCTAGAACAGGCCTTGGCTAGGCAATTAGCCGAACACCTACAAAGACAAGTAGCCGCACAAAAGGACCATGAGCGGACCAGACAGGAGTTAAGAGAGCTTCACCAGCGCCTGGAACAAGAGCGTGCTGAAATGGAAGCATATGTGGTCCAACAGAATTCCGCATCCGAACAACTGAATCGAGTGTTGACCCGGATGAATAAAACTTTGGTGCAACTACAGGTTGCGAGGAACCCACCAAGTGTGAAGGAAACAGGCGCACCACAGCCGGTGGAAAATCCAGCTTTGGAGAAACGGACAACGGCTGATGGAAGAGAAGAGTTCCGGTTTATTCGAGGCAGAGACCAGAGGAAGGGAGTCGATTGAGGAGACGGAAAGAGTGTTGAGGGAAAAGCACCACCACCGCCTCCTCCGGCGAATGCACCCAATCCAGGAGACGATGATCCAAGCTCGGGAGATGAAGGTGGTCCCCCGCGACGAGGGGGGGAGCCATCATGAAGACCCTGACCTAGTCGAAAATTCGAATCCGAAGCGGACGCATGGGTCGACCAACTGGGGCAAGCATTGTCAAGAACCCATCGCCGACAAGTGGATCCACCGTTCAAATAGGAAAATAAGCCTACCCAGGATGTACGAGTATGGCTACTAAACTGCGAGGACTACTTTGGAAGTAACCCGTGGCAATGGGAAAATGATGAAGAACGCATCAAGTATGCGTTAGGAAGAATGGAAGGAACCGAGGTGGCCCCTTTCTCAATAACATATCGAAAGAAAATGACTGGGGACCTCGGGTTCCCCAAACATGAGGGTTATGATTTCTGGGTCACTTTCCGGGCCGAAGTTACAGAACGATTCTCGGTATTGCACAAGGCACAAAAAGCCTTAACCGAAATGGAGAAGGTTAGGTATACAGGGGACATAGAGAAGTATCTCCACACCATGCAAAACCACAACATTGAGGCAGAAGTATCCGGCATCGCTTGGAGAACCATAATTCAGCGGCAACTCCCTATCGAGGCCATGCGTACGCTAGCACATGAAAATCCTGACTTGAATTGCGAATGGATCAAGGCAGTCCGCAGGGTCACCAAAGCAGAAGAATCGTTCAAGGAACAACAAGGGCTTTTCCGGAAAAAGAACCAGGGAAAAAGTAACTTCCCCAAAAGAAAACGAGAGGAGGAATCTAAATCTAGCAAGACCAATGCAGGAAATAAAAAACGGAAAACCTATATGGCAGCTGAAAAAGCTGCCTACAAACTGAAAAAACAAGAGTAAAAAGGGAAAAATACCCCAACTGGACAAAAGGTTGAGCATACAAATTGGATTGAAGCTCATAAAGGAATCCCTAAAGATAAAATCGAGGAAAGGCAAAAAGCCACTCCATGCACACGATGCACATTGGCTAACCATACTTGGAAGCACTGCAGGAAACAGGCCCAAGTATCGGTTATAGGGCAACAAAGGGGAAATTTCAAACCCCAATATCGACGACCCCAGATAACCAAAGGGCAACCAGAACCTACCACTAGGGTGAACCAAGTCAACCAGACCAGCATTTGGGAACTGGACGACATGGATGAAACCTAGAAAATGTTTTTAGGCACCGGTAGCAACGGCGACCGGGTACTCGGTCATGGACCCCTTAACGAAACCGAAATCAACAAGGGGGCTCGACCTCTGCAAGGTCCTACTAGCAGGTATTCTGAGCTTCTCCGTGGGAAACTCAAAACCAAAACAAGAATCACGAAAAGCAGTCCAGACCTACGGGAGTATCGCAGACCTGAGAAAGACAGGCGAGCAAGAAGCGATTAACTTGGACGGCGGTTCGTGGTAGTCCGGGACTAACTCAGGGAACCTAAAACACAAAAAGAAGAATGCGGAGCGCCACATTTGAGGTATATCGGACCTCAGTACGGAAGACGGTCAACCAAACTCGAGTCCTTATAAAGCCCTAAAACCTTACAAGAGATCCAAGGAAGAGTGGAAAGACCAGCGCTGACTAGGAACTTCTTAAGAATGACAAGGGGAAATTAGTCTAGCCTGGATTGTGAGAAGCCTTCCAGGAACAAAATATATTACAGGTCGGATGGACAACAGAATAGTTGGAGAAACGGAACAGGATCCCGGACATCAAGAAAAATGAAGTGGAAAAAATGAGTAACTACGAGCACCTAGTTCACGCGCTAAATGGAGGGGGGTAAATCCATCCCAAACCTGGACTCCGGCTTTGTGGACAGGATTGGCACGATAGACTCATGATGTAAACGAGTCGATGCGTGAAGAATCCGCGGAGCCCAAATTCGCTGATATAGTCAAAACGATACGAGTACGGCTCCAGTGGAGACAAGAGCTTAGGCTGAGAAGAGCAAATCGCAGGTGTATGGGAACCTTTCGGCAAGAGGTAAAGACCGCTAGTAGTGGGCTGCCCAGTACACCAAAGGAAAGGGTTTAGTTTGTCCGAGGAGGTTTCTGTAGCCGAAACCGTTCGGGCATGGTAAGAAACACCTTCAGTTATCAATACCAACGATTGACACTATGTCGCAAAAACGACCAGCACAAGCCCCTAGTGGCGAAAACAAGAAAAACAAAATGGAGGCCCAAGTACCTCAATTCTACACCTGCCCAGAAGGCAGGGTAACACTAGAGGCAAATGGCCAGAGAATACCCGCACACGCTTTATTAGACTCTGGATCTAATATATTCCTCATAAATCAGAAACTAGTAAACCAGTTTCGGATTCCTTACAATACACACGCTGAGACCAAAAATATCCTCACATTTGAAGGAACACCTGCTCTAGGCGGTGGAAAACATTACACTCATCCTATCTTATTAGAGATAGGAACGAATGCACATCGATCGCACATTACATGCGGAATTGCACCAGCCGGGAAATATGACTTGATTATCCCGTTTGGCTGCTGGCATCAGGAACACCGCATCACACACATTGAAGATCCAAAGAAATGGCGCTTCAATAATGAACAATGTCAGACCCATGTCCAAGAACAAGACATGGAAGGATTATTTGAATGGGATGAAACTGTGGCTCATGACCCTGAAGCCAGGTACGTGGAAAGAATAGAAATGGTACGAACAATGCCTGAGATAATACAACCGTCCCATCCCCTGGCAATCCCACACGGATACCATGAGTTCAAAAAGGCATTCACACGGAAACGGCAGAGAAACTTGCTAGTCACAGAACCTTCGACCATGCCATTGACCTGGTACCAGGAGCAGTTCCGCCCTAGGGACCTATATACCCAATGTCAGCTCATTGTTGGATCTACTCAGCCAAGACCTGCAAAAAATGCAGGATCAAGGAAAGATTACCGAGCGTAAATCTCCAGCCTGGGCTCCAATCCTATTTGTCCCAAGACCAGATGGTTCAATGCGATTGTGTGTGGATTACCGTCAACTAAATAAGTTGACCATCGCAAATAAATACCCTCTCCCTCTAATAAGAGAACTCCGCGATAGAGTAGCAGGAGCGAAGATATTCACTAAACTCGATTTGAAAGATGGATACCACCTCCTACGGATAAAGGAAGAAGATGAATGGAAAACAGCGTTCCGAACCCGGTACGGTCACTTTGAATACAAAGTTATGCCATTCGGATTGGTAAACGCGCCGGCATCTTTCCAAGCCATGATGTATAAAATTCTACGCGAATTCTTGAATCATGGAGTTGTGGTTTACCTGGATGATATTCTTATCTACTCCAAAACAGAGAAAGAACATATCGAGTTGGTTAAGCGAGTTCTGACTTGCTTAGAAGAATACAACCTAGCCGTCTCAATGACAAAATCAGTGTTCCATGTGGATACTGTAGAATTTCTCGGTTACATCGTCGCGGTTGGTGGGGTCACCATGAGCGAGAGAAAAATTGCTCGTATAAAGGGTTGGAGAGCACCAAGATCGGTAAAGGAGGTGCAAATTTTTATTGGCTTCGCCAATTTCTACAGGCGGTTTATCAAAGATTTCTCCAAAATCTGCAAACCAATAACTGAAACGTTGAAGGGAGACCCTAAAGCATTTAACTGGGGCCCTGAACAGGAGGCAGCTTTCGGAGAACTCAAACACAGATTCACGACTGCCCCCATACTATGCCACTTTTACCCGGAAAGGGAAACAGTGGTAGAGATAGATGCTAGCGACTTTGCGTTAGGCTGTGTTTTGTCCCAATGCAAGGACAAAAAACTACACCCGGTCGCTTTCCACTCAAGGAAGCTAAGTCCCGCCGAAAGAAATTACGAAATCCATGACAAAGAACATCTAGCCATATTAGAGGCTTTTAAAGAATGGAAGCAGTATCTAGTGGGAAGGGAAAAACCGATAACCGTGTATACGGATCACCAAAATTTACAAAGTTTACTGACCACCAAAGTCTGGAATCCAAGGCAAATTCGGTTGGCACAGCAACTGGCAAACTACAATTTTAAGATTGTTTACCGACCACGAAGGCGAGGAGGAAAGCCATACGCACTAAGCCGACGGACGGAGTACCATCCGGAGGAGGGAGCTGCGCATAGCGAACAGTCAATACTCAAGCCTACACATTTTCAAATTTCACTGGTATACATGAATGAACCAGAAGAAATAACACGAATGGCTACCGATCCAAGTACAAACAACCTGAGGATCAAACTACTGTCCAAACGAGCCAAGATACCTACTAAAGGATCACCTATGGCAGCCGGACACGACCTTTATGCAATCAACGACTTCATAATACCCGCAAGAAACCAGGTTCTGGTTGAAAAGGGAATTGTAGTAGGGTTACCCTCAGGCACTTATGCTCGCATAGCACCCAGAAGTGTTCTGGCAGCAAAACATGGAATTGGAATTGGAGGCGGCGTAATAGATGCGGACGACACAGGAGAGGTGAAAATCATTTTGAGAAACCATAGCGACGTGGATTGCCTGATGCGCGAGGGAGATGGGATAGCGCAATTGGTTATAGAAAATATAAATACCTCGGAAGCAATGGGAGTCGAGAGCCTATCCCCGACAGAACGTGGCAGTGCCAGTTTCGGCAGCTCAGACCCCTGCCCGCGTAGGGGCAGAGCGGAACAGACCTCGATAGTTGAGGCACACCTTCAGGCCGACCACAAAGAAAATGAGTATTTTGACACACAGGACTGGGGAGAAAAATCCAGCATAGGGCATATAACTTGCATTATGTCTAATGCCATAATATCAAAAGCAGATATAAGGAAATATAACCAGCAATTATTTGCAAACATAAAGCCAGCGGCCATAAGGGACCCTGACTGGCAGCAGCGCAAGAGCGAGCTGGAAGAATTGGAGAAGGGAGGAAAACCATTGCCCGCCAACTGGACAGTAGTAGAAGGACTACTGTACTACAAGAACCGTTTATATATCCCAGCCAACGAAGCGTTACAGACAACGATTGCCCAAGGATGTCATGACTCCAAGATGGCACGACATTTTGGTCAAGAAAAAACCTTGGAGATCTGATTACGAGACTTCTATTGGAAAGGCATTGCCAACTGGATGAATGATTACGTCCGCTCATGTGACGAATGCCAACACAATAAGTCCCAGCGGCATGTGAGGTATGGTCTATTACAACCCTTGGACGTGCCATATGCAGCATGGTTATCCATTTCCACCGACTTTATAACACAACTACCAGAGTCGCAAGGACGAATGCAAATAATGGTCGTTGTGGATCAGTTTACAAGGATGGCACATTTCATCGGTCGGGAAGGAAATGCAACGACAAAGGATATAGCAAATATATTCTTAAGAGAAGTCTGGAAGCTACATGGGCTTCCCTCAGAAATTGTTTCGGATATGGATGCAAAGTTCTCCGGAGAATTTTGGGAATCACTTTGCTTAAGTCTCGGAATAAATGAAAAATGTCAACGGCCTACCATCCTCAAACTGATGGACAAACCGAAAGAACCAACCAAGTGCTGGAAGGTTACTTAAGGAACTTTGTCAATTACGATCAAAATGACTGGTATCAGTTGTTGCCATTAGCCGAGCACGCCTACAATAATTCGGCAACAAACGCACATGCATTTTCCCCGTTCTATGCCAACTATGGTTTCCACCCGCAGACTGAATGGATGAAGGAACGAGAAGCCCAAAATCCAGGAGCCCAATTATATCCTCACTGGATGAAGACAATACACCAAAAGGCCAAAGAAGCGTTAGAGCAAACCCAATAAAATATGAAGAAGTATTACAATCGGAAGGCAAAAGAACAACCTGACATCAAACCCGGAGATCAGGTTATGCTCAACGCAAAGAACATCAGAACTAAGCGACCCTAGAAAAAGCTTAGTGTAAAGCTCTATGGCCCGTTCAAAGTATTGGAGAAAAGAGGAGACCGCGCCTTCAAACTGGAAATATCACCACGATGAACAATCCATTCCATATTCCATGTATCCCTGTTGGAACCATACCGCACCTCCTCCAGGCCACAGAGGGAACAACCACCCAGAGAGACGGGCAGAGATTGACGCGGACTTGGATTGGGAAGTAGAACGTATTATGAAGAGTGAAATAATCTCATACACAGGATGGGTGCGTGGACGGAATAAACAAATTCGTGAAATACGATATTTTGTTAAGTGGGCTGGGTGCTCAGAGGATGAAAATACCTGGGGGCCAACAGAGCATTTAGAGCATGCTAAAGAATTGGTGGCGGAGTTTCATAGGGAAAATCCGGAAATGCCATCCAGGGCAGAAGTTGAATAATAGGAAAAGGTTTTCCTGCCGTGGACAAGCAAACGCGGCAGGTTTTTCACCCTACCCTATCGAGTTCATAATGGATCTATGTATTATAATAGTATTTACTTTGTTGCAAGAGTGGGAATATTGGACCCAGAGGTATTCGAGGCGAAACCTCGGAGGAGGGACCTCGTGTTAGGCACATAACTCCCACAAGGGCCCTGAGGAGCAGTTTGAGAGCTCTGGGCTTGAAACTCCACTGACTAATACCCCCCTCCGGCCCCGACGTTGGCTCCGGACGACAGCACCGGCGCCTTTGGCAGTTGCTCACAATCATAGAAAGAAGAAATATTGGAGCACCTCTCGTAACACCATATACGTCGTCGCCGTCCGTCCGACCGGATCCTGTCCGCGGGGTTTATAAGAGGGCATCTCTGGCTACGCCAGGGAAAAAGAACCAAGCGATTTCGTTAAGGACTCGCAGAGTTACATCCCGTTGAAGTCAAGAGACCAAAACAATGTCCGGAAGCCTAGGAGGTAGTGGTATTCAGCCTATTCCGCAGAGAATAGTACCGAACCCCAAATGAATGCCTATCATAGGCAAATAAGCATATCGGAACATGTTGATAAGGAGAGGCAGTTGACACGAGAAGGCAATTGGGCCGCTCGTGGACACAAGTCATCCTGAAAGCCCTCTGCAGAGCCGGATATCACAGCACGAAGCGGATTGGGTCGACAAGTAAGTTGGCCCCTTGGTGTTCTAAGAAACTATTTGCGGATTCCAAACTGCACGGTCATAGTTTATACCGCAGAACGAAGGTAGACATCTCTCACCGAGTGGGCCCACCCACCATCGGAGAATGGAGAGCTCTGATCACACCATTAGCTTTGCGGGGAAGAGATTTTTCAGGGTCAAAGGGGGTTCGCTCTAGAATTCGAAGGGAGGAATTAGTTAGAAGATAGATGGTCATAGGTAGATTTGATGTAGTCCGCGAACACTCAGACGCGGGATATAAATATCGAAGTGCCTACCAAGCTTTACACCTCATCAAGCAATGGAGAAGAGATCTTATCAATATCATAAGTTTTACTCAAAATCTTTACCCACGAGCCTTCTAGACAATCTCCGTTTACGAAGAAATATTTAAGCCTAGTTTGATTCGCTTGCCCTTTGAATCAGCTACCCTTAACAAGAATGCAGCATCTGAGCAATTATATCGAATGTTGACTCGGATGAATGAAACTTTAGTGCAACAACAAGTTGCAAGGAACCTCCCCAAGCATGTAGGAATCAGTGGAACCACAGCCATTGGAAAATCCAGGCTTGGAAAAGCGAACAAGGGCCGATAGAGGCGAAGAGTTTCGGTTTATCCCCAGAAGAGACAAAGGAAAGGCAGAGGATCGTCGTGACGGAATCGGAAATGGCAGAAAGGAACCACTCCTGCCTCCTCCTGCGAATTGCATCCAACCCGGGAGATAATGACCCTGGGTATGAAGGCGGAGCTGGCCCCTCACAACAAGGGGGTGTGCCACCACAAAGACCCTTACCTAGCCGTAAGTTCGAATCCGTAGCATACGCAGGGGTCTACCGACTAGGGTGACCATAGTCCAGGACCAACTGCTGGCAAGCATATCCACCATTCATGTTTGAGAATAAGCCTACTCAGTATGTGCGAGTATGGTTATTAATCTGTGAGGACTACTTTGGGAGAAACCCATAGCAATGGGAAAATGATGAGGAACTCATCAAGTATGCATCAGGAAGAATGGAGGGAAGCGAGGTAGCCACTTTCTCGATAACCTATCGGTAGAAAATGACCAGGGACCTCGGATTCCCCAAACATAAGGATTATGATTTCTGGATCACTTTCCGAGCCGAAGTTACAGAACGATTCTCAGTACTGCATAAGGCACAAAAAGCCTTAGCCTAGATGGAGAAGGTCCGGTGTAAAGGGGATTTAGAGAAGTATCTCCTTACGATGGAAAACTACAACATCGAGGCAGAAGTATCCTGTATCGCTTGGAGAACTATAATTCAGTGGCAACTACCTATTGAAGCCATGCTTATGCTATCACATGAAAATCATGACTTGGATCGCGACAGGATAAGAGCAGGCCCCAGGGTTACTTAAGTAGAAGAATCGTTCCAGGAACATCAAGGTGTATTCAGGAAAAACGACCAGGGCAAAAGTGACTTCCAGAAAAGAAAAACGGGAGTAGGAATCAAAATCCCGCAAGGCCACTGCTGAAAATAAAAAAAGAAAAAAGTATACGGCAGCTGTAAAGGCTACCTACAAATTGAAAAAACATGCGTAAAATGGGAAAAAAGCCCTGCGTCGTAGGAATGGTGGAGCATACAAATTGGGTTGAAGCTCATAAAGGAATCCCTAAGGAAAAAATTAAAGAACGAGAGAGAGCCAATCAATGCACCCGTTGCTGGTTGGCTAAGCATACTGGGAAGTTCTGCAGCAAACAGGCCCTAGTATCGGTTGAAGTGTAGAAATGGGGAAATTTCAAACCCCAATATTGACGACGCTAAAGAACAAAGGGGCAACTAGAACCCACAACCAGGGTTAACTAAGTCAACCAGCGGAGGATTTGGGGACTGGATTATATGAATGAGACCTAAAAAGGGTTTTCAGGCACCGGCAGTGACGTCGACTGGGTACGCGGTTATGGATCCCTTACCGAAACCGAAATCAACAAAGGGGCACGACCTTGGCAAGGTACTACTAGCCGGTATTCCGCGGTTCACTGTGGCAAACTCAAAACCAAAGCGAGTATGAGGTGTAGCAATCCAGAACTACGGGAGAATCGCAGACATAAGAATGACAGGCGAGCAAGAAGCGATTAACCCGGATGGCGGCTCGTGGTAGTCCGGGACTAACTCTGGCAACCTGAAACTGAAAAAGAAGAATCCGGATCGCCACATTTGATGCATATCAGACCTCAGTACCGAAGACGGTCTACTAAACCCACTTCCTTTAAAATCAAAAATCCTTTCAAGAGATCCAAGGAAGAGTGGATGGACCAATCCTGACTAGGTACTTCTTAAGAATGACAAGGGGAAATCAGTCTAGCCTGGATCATGAGAAGCCTTCCAGGAACAAAATATATTACAGGTGGGCTGGACAACGGAATAGTTGGAGAAAAGGAACAGGATTCCGGACATCCAGAAAAATGAAGTGCAAGAGAATAAGTAACTATGGCTAACTAGTCCACACGCTAAATGCAGCTAGGTAAATCCGTCCCGAACCTGGACTCCTTCTTTGTAGACAGGGTAGGCACGATAAACTCATAGTGTAAAGGAGATGATGCATGAAGAATTCCCTGAACACCACCTAATGATCGGAGTTCAGTTCCAGTTAGGCAGGGCAAATGGCATATGTATGGGAACCCTTCGTCAGGGGGTAAAGAACACGAGTAGTGGGCTGCCCAGTACACCAAAGACAGAGATTTTAGTTTGTCTGAGTATGCTTAAATAGCCGAAACCGTGTGGGCATTGTAACAAATACCCTAACTTACCACAACAATGAAAATGTCCTACAAAAGACCTGCACAGGCCCCTAGCGGCCTAATAAAACAAATAAAACTGTAGCACTTGCCCCGCCTTATTATTCATGCCCGGAAGGCAAGGCAACCATTGAAGCAAATGGAGAGCGGATCCCAATTCGCCTTGTTTTAGACTAAGGGTATAATATATTCCTAATTATCTAAGAGTTGGTTAATAAACATCGCCTACCATACCACACACATACAAATTTCTACGACATTTACACCTTTGAAGGAACCACAGCAGCAAATGGGGGAAAACACGACACACATCCTATTCTCTTGAAGATCGGGAACAACGCACACCGATCTCACATTTCTCTTGAAATTGCCAATGCTGGCAAATATGATCTTCTCATCCCATTTGGATGGTGGCATACAGATCATCCCATAAGGCACATCAAGGATGCGCAAAAATGGACATTTAAACACAAGAAATGCCAAAGTTATGTTAATGATGAGGGCATAGACTTGACATTTGAATGGGACGAGACCTTGGTATATGACCCAGAAGCAAGATATATTGGAAGACTCGAAATAGCACCCACTCCTGAGTAAAAAAAGATGCCGCAAATACCTGCGGAATACCATGAATTCACGAGGGTTTTGGCACCAGAAACGGCAGAGAAACTAGCTCGAAGACGAACGTTTGACCACGCCATTGACCTTATACCCGGCGCGGAACCGCCCTGAGGGTCGATATATCCTATGTCAGCCCTCCAGCTGGATTTGCTTCGCTTATACCAGCAGAAAAAGCAGAATCAAGGGAAAATCTTGGAAAGCAAATCTCCTGCTGGAGCTCCAATTTTATTTGTCCCTAAACCTGACAGCTAAATGAGGCTAAGTGTGGATGACCGACTGTTGAATAAGCTGACGGTGTCCTAAAAATACACGCTAGCCCTAATGAGCGAGCTCCACGACTGGCCGGCTGTGGCCCAAATATTCATTAAGCTCGACCTAAAAGATGGCTATCATCTCCAAATGATATAGGAAGGAGATGAATGGAAAACGGCATTACGGACCTGATACGGCCTCTTTGAATATAAAGTAAAGCCATTCGGGCTAGTACATGCATCGGCCACATTCCTGGCCATGATGAAAGAAATTATTCTTCAATCCTTAGATCATGGAGTTGTGGTCTACCTAGACGACATCCTAATTTACTCCAAGACAGAGAGAGAACAGGTCAACTTGGTCTAGAAGGTACTCTCTCACTTGGAAGAATATGACCTAGTGGTATCGACCTCCAAGTCAGTTTTTCACTTCAATACAGAGGAGTTTTTAGGGTATATTGTGGCAATTGATGTAGTCACCATGTGTGAAAGAAAGGTCGAAAGCATAAAAAATTGGAAGGCACCTAGGTCGGTCAAGGAGGTCTAAATATTCATTGGCTTTGCTAATTTTTACCAACGTTTCATTAAAGATTTCTCCAAAATCTGCAAACCAATAACTGAAACGTAGAAGGGCGATGTTAAGGGTAGTTGATGCTAAGGGAAAGCGAATCACACTAGGCTTAAATCTTTCTTCATAAACAGAGATTGTCTGAGAAGGCTCATAGGTAAAGATTTTTGAGTAAAAACTTATAATATTGATAAGATCTCTTCTCCGTTGCTTGATGATGGCTAAAGTTCAGGAGGCACAACAATATTTATATCCCACGTCTGAGTGTTCGGGTACTACAACTAATTTCTCTACTACTATGTACTTTTACTCACAAACTATCTTTGATGATCCGAGTGCGAAGACGATTTGACCCTGAGAATATGGTTCCCCCCACGGCTTACAGACACATCTGAGCTCAGCTTTCTCTGAGGGTGTGGTACCCTTATCAGTCTCAGACGCTGTTACTTCTTCTGCCGTTTGAACCAAGCCGTCCATCATGGGATCTACTAATGGTTTCTTTGAACACCAAGTGGCAAGCATGGTTGTAGACTAATCTGCCTCATCCTGATACTACCTGCAGCTTGGAGACGGCTTTCAGGATACCTGAAATTCACGATCGGTCCAATATCATATCATTTTAGCTCCCTTCCTGCTTATCGACTTGTTCCGATAGGTCTATTGACCTTTTTATGCTTGCAATCAGGGTCTAAGTGTGTTCTCAGTGTTTACCTGGAACCCACTTAACATATTCTCAATTTCAAAAGGAACGTCCCGTCACCTTTGACCTCATCCAGCGAAGGCTATAAGGGAATAGTCATAACTCTGCGGACACTGGTCTGATGCACTTGATTCCACCTGCATTGGCACGATCGTGTCTCCCTGCTCGTATAGCTAGCGAATACCATCCGGTCGGATGGACAGCGATGACGTCTATCGTGTTACGAGGGTGGCCCCAATTTAGGACATTTTAGTAAGGGGACCATTTTGCCATAGGTGGCGCAGGTGACGTGTGGGCCCAACAACGGGGCCGGAGGGGTATGAGTAGGTTTTCAGTGCATGTTTCGTATGAATACAGTACTGAATTCAGTGCCTCATACTCATGTGCCTAACATGAGCTCCCTCCTGCGAGGGTTCGTCATTAATCACTTTTGTAGGTATTACCCTCTCTTCACTTTTCCTTTATCCAAAACAAAATACAAAAATAAATCTTAACATAAAATAAACTCCTCCTTTTTGAACTCGACTTGGTAGGGTGAAAAACCTATCGCCTTTGCTTGGCCACGCTAGGGAAACCTTTTCGTTGTCATACAACGTCTACCCGCCTTTGGCATATCCTGATTCTCCCTATCTAATGCCTCCACCAATTCCTCTGCATTCTCTATATAGTCTTGTTGTTCCTAAGTATTTTCATCTTAAGAACAGCCAGTCCACGTCACAAAATACCGTAACTCACGCCTCTTTTGGTTCCGACCAACCAGGGTCTGGGAATAAGAGATTATTTCACTCTTTGTTAGGCACAAACGACTCCCAAGAGGCTAACATGACTTTTCAGAAGGAACTGCGTGAATCTGAACCTCCACAGGCAATTACCCGCCTGCGGCCCTAGTTTGCGCCCTGGGAGTCGACACTGGCACCTTGTGCAGTTGCTCGTTTACTAAGAAAAACGAGAAATTGGAACACATCTAGTAACCCCGTATACGTCATCGCCGTCCGTCCGGCCTGGTGCTGTGGGCAGGGTAAATGGGAGGGCCTCTCTGGCTACGTCTGGGAAGTAGAACGAAGCGATTATGTCAAGAACTCGTGGGGTTACACCCAGATGAAGTAAAGAGAGCCTGGGTAGTCCTAGATGTGTATGAATGCGCGATTAAAGTAGGCTACTCCGATACACACCCAGAGAACGCTGACACCCCCGTGATGCCTATGAAGGCAATGAACCTATCGGAACAAGTTGATATGGAGAGGCAGTGAAGACGAGAAGGTATTGCCCCGATCGTGAACTCTAGTCATCATGAAAGCCAGCAGCACAGCCAGATAAGACGGAACGAAGCTGTTAGGCACATAACTCCCATGAGGGCCTAGAAGAGCAGCTTGAGAGCTCTGGGCCTGAAACTCGACAGAATAATACCCCCCTCCGGCCCCGACGTTGGCCCCGGACGACAGCACTGGCGCCTTCTGCAGTTGCTCGCAATCATAGAAAGAAGAAATATGTGAAGCTTTCTCGTAACCCCGTATACGTCGTCGCCGTCCGTCCAACCGGATCCTGTCCGCAGGGTATATAAGAGGGCATCTCTGGGTACGTCTGGGATAAAGAACCAAGCGGTTTCGTCAACATCACGCGGAGTTACATCCCACTGAAGTCAAGAGACCAAAACAACGTCCGGAAGCCTAGGATGGAGTGGTAGTCGGGCTATTCCATAGAGAATAGTACTGAACCCCAAATGAATGCCTATCATAGGCAAGCAAGCCTATCGGAACATGTCGATAAGGAGAGGCAGTCCAGCACGAATTGGTATTGTACCGATCGTCAAAGACTACTCATCCTGAAAGCCATTGGCAAGACCGGGTGAACCGGAACGAAGCCGTATTGGTCGACAACCAAGTTGGCCCCTTGGTGTTCTAAGAAACTATTGGCAAGTTCTAAACTGGACGGCCATAGTTTGAACAGCAGGACGACGGCTGTTATCAGTTACCGAGAAGGTGTGAACACCTTCAGAGAAAGAAGAGCTCTGATCACGCCATTAGCTGTGCGGGGGAAAAACTTTCAGGGTCAAAGGGGGTTCGCTGTTGGATTTGCTAGTGAAAATTGTTAGTAGATACTTGGTTGTATGGAAAACGGATGTAGTCCGCAAACACACAGACGCGGGATATAAATATCGCAGTGCCTCCCCAGCTTTAGCCATAACCAAGCAACGGAGAAGAGATCTTATCAATACCATACTCCTCACCTTGAAATCTTGAGCCTTCCTAGACAATCTCCGTCTACGATTTGATTTCTTAAGCCTAGCCTGATTCGCTTGACCTTAGAATCGGCTACCCTTAACAGTATACTGATATTTCTCCTTGTTACCAAGGCTCAATACATGACTATCGGATATCTCGAAGTCATACCTCTCAAATCACACCAGCTCGTAGCTGATTCCACCCTTCTTGACGAGTCGATTCTTGAACCTCGTCTACCAAACTTTGTCACTTCTATCGAAAACTTCCTGTACGACTCCTTTCCGGAGATCGAATACCTACCATATCCCTACGAACCCTCCTGGTTCACCGATCATAAACTCGTTCCTACCCCCCAAGATTTCGCAGAAATCTATAAAGAATTATACGGCCCATCCTTCCGGTGGCACCCTTTCGTCGAATACGACAGTGAGGAAAGTGGAACCTCCAGTTCTTTCTCCTCCAATATTTCCTTTACACCTTCAATTTGGGGATTTGGCAGACACCCCAATTCCCATTAAAAGGCGACAATGGCTCGACAATTGACTGTCGACACGGTCAAGGCTATGTCCGACATAGATGAAGTTTCTCTGGTGGGAAGCGACCACGCACCTGGACGCTCCAGGTCACCTCTGGCACTCCACCACCTCTCACAGCCAAGTGGGGTCTGAATATCGGCCCCTGCTACTCGATCAAGCACCACTCGTCCCCCCGACGCCAGGAATCCAGCTATGTAAAGACTAGCTGAACGCATCGGCCAGGCAATGGGATACTTCGACCGTACCCTCCAGGAATCGGTTGATATGCAACATTTGGCCTACCGTGAACTGTCTAGTCAACCTCAGGATCAGGCAAACCAACTCCAGCACCATGCTCAACGAATTACCCGTGGGGAACAAATAATTGGTGAAGAGTTGAAACAAGTAAATTCGGGACTTGAAATGTTAGCAACAAAAACCGCTGCACTTCAAAATGCAACCACCAAACGGTTGGAGGTAAAGTTGCGAGCGCAGGAAGAACGGGCCACACACCATGACGCGGTAAGTACCCAACTGCATGCTAACATTGGTGCAACAGGACAAGAGTCGCTGGATCGTGATCGTCAGCTGGAACAGGCTTTGGCTAAGCAAAAACCCGAGCTCCTGCAAAGACAAGTAGCCGCACAAAAGGACCATAAGCGGACCAGACAGGAGTTACAAGAACTTCACCAGCACCTAGAACAAGAACGGACAGAGAGAGAGGCCTATAGGGCCAGACAGAATGCCGCATCTGATCAACTAAACCGAATGTTGACTCGGATGAACGAAACTTTAGTGCAACTACAAGTTGCAAGGAACCCACCAAGTGTGTGGGAAACAGTGGCACCACAGTCGGTGGAAAATCCGGGTTTGGAGAAACGGACAACGGCTGATGGAAGAGAAGAGTTCCGCTTTATTCCACCTAGAGACAAAGGAAAGGGAGTGGATCGCGGAGATGGAAACAATGGTGGGGGGAAAGTACCACCACCACCTCCTCCAGCGAGTGCACACAACCCAGGACACGATGACCCAGGCTCGGAAGACGAAGGTGGTCCCTCTAAACGAGGGGGTGAACAATCACGTAGACCCTTATCTGGTCGAAAAGTCGAATCCGAAGCTGACGCATGGGTCGACCGACTGGGGCAAGAATTGTCACGGACCAAGCGCCGGCAAGCGTATCCACCTTTCAAGTTTGAAAACAATTCTCATGAGGATGTGCGAGTATGGTTACTAAATTGCAGGACTACTTTGGGAGAAACCCATGGCAATGGGAAGACGATGATGAACGCAGCAAATATGCGTTAGGAAGAATGGAAGGAACCGAGGTGGCCCCTTTCGCCATTACTTACCGCAAGAAAATGACAGGGGACCTCGGATTTCCTAAACATGAGGGTTATGATTTTTGGATTACGTTCCTAGCACAAGTTTCAGAACGATTCTCAGTACTGCATAAGGCACAGAAAGTCTTAGCTGAGATGGAGAGGGTTAGGTATACAGGGGACATAGAGAAGTATCTCCTTACCATGGAAAACTACAACATCGAGGCAAAAGTATCGGGCATCGCTTGGAGAACCATAATTCAGCGGCAACTTCCTATAGAGGCCATGCGTACTCTATCACATGAGAATCATGACTTGGATAGCGACTGGATCAAGGCAGTCCGCAGGGTTATGAAAGCGGAAGAATCGTTTAAAGAACAGCAAGGGCTATTCAGCAAAAACGACCAGGGAAAAAGTGACTCCCAGCAAAGAAAACGGGAGGAGGAATCCAAACCTAGCAAGACCACTGCAGGAAATAAAAAACGCAAAACCTATACGGCAGATGAAAAGGCGGCCTACAAGTTGAAAAAACAAGCGGAAAAAGGGAAAAAAGCCCCCGCTGAAGGAAAGGTGGAGCACACAAATTCGATTGAAGCTCATAAAGGAATACCTAAAGAAAAAAGAGAAGATCGGAAAAAAGCCAATCAATGCAAACGATGCACATTGGCTAACCATACTTGGAAGTACTGTCCGAAGGAGGCCCAAGTATCCATTATTGGACAACAACGGGGAACTCAATGACCCCCATTTCGAAGACCCAAGGCTACACACAGGCCCAGGGGGCAAATAGCACCCGCAGCACGGGTGAACCAGGTCAACCGGCCCAGAATATGGGAACTGGACGACATGGATGAAACTTAAGTAGTTTCAAGGCACCGGCAGCGACGGCGACCGGGTACTCGGTTACGGACCTCTTACCGAAATCGAAAACAACAAGGTGGCTCGACCTCTGCAAGCTCCTACTAGCAGGTATTCCGCGCTTCTCTGTGGGAAACTCAAACCCAAAGCGAGAGTCACGAAAAGCAATCCAGACCTACGGGAGTATCGCAGACCTAAGAATGACAGGCGAGCAAGAAGCGATTAACTTGGACGGCAGCTCGTGGTAGTCCGAGCCTAACTTCGGGATCCTCAAACTCAAAAAGAAGAAAGCGGAGCGTCACATTTGATGCATATCGGACCTCAGTACGGAAGACGGCCAACCAAACTCGCGTACTTATAAAGCCCTAAATCCTTACAAGAGATTCAAGGAAGAGTGGACAGACCAGCGCTGACTAGGAACTTCTTAAGAATGACAAGTGGAAATTAGTCTAGCCTGGATCGTAAGAAGCCTTTCAGGAACAAAATATATTACAGGTCGGCTGGACAACGGAATAGTTGGAGAAACGGAACAGGATCCCGGACATCGAGAAAAATAAAGTGGAAGAGAATGAGCAACTACGGCCACCTAGTTCACACGCTAAATGCAGCGGGGTAAATCCGTCCAGGACCTGGACTCCGGCTTTGTGGACGGGATAGGCACGATAGACTCATGGGGTAAACGAGGCGATGCGTGAAGAATCCCCGGAGCCCAAATACGCTGATATAGTCAAAACGATACGAGTTCGGCTCCAGTGGAGACAAAGGCGTGGGCTGAGAAGGGCAAACGGCAGGTGTATGGGAACCCTTTGGCAAGGGGTAAAGACCGCTAGTAGTGGGCTGCCCAGTACACCAAAGACCGAGATTTTAGTTTGTCTGAGGAGGCTTAAATAGCCGAAACCGTGCGGGCATGGTAACAAACACCCTAAGTTACCACAATAACGAAAATGTCATACAAAATACCTGGACAGGCCCCTAGCGGCCCGAATAAAAGAAATAAAACAGAAGCACCTGCCCCGCCATATTATTCCTGCCCTGAAGGCAGGGCAACCATCCAAGCAAATGGACAACGAATACAAATTGGTGTACTATTAGACTCGGGGTCTAATATATTCCTAATTAAGCAAGAGCTGGTTAATAAACCTCGCCTACCTTACCACACGCGCACAAATAGCTTGGACATTTACACCTTTGAAGGAACCACAGCAGCCAATGGGGGAAAACACTACACACACCCAATTCTGGTGGAGATCGGGGAAAATGACCACCGATCTCACATTTACTGCGAAATTGCCAATGCTGGCAAATATGACCTTATCATCCCTTTTGGATGGTGGCATACAGAACATCCTATCAGGCACATCGAGGACGCGCAAAAATGGGCATTAAAAGACGAGAAATGCCAAAGTCATGTTAATGATAAAGGCATAGACTTGACATTTGTATGGGACGAAACCGTGGCATACGACCCAGAAGCACGATACATTGGATGAATTGAAATGCCACCCGCTCTTGAGCCAAAAGAGATTCTGCAAATACCTCAGGAATATCAGGAATTCAAGAGGGTTTTTGCACCAGAAACGGCAGAGAAACTAGCTGGAAGAAGAACGTTTGACCACGCAATTGACTTAATACCCGGTGCGGTACCGCCCTGGGGTCCGATATATTCCATGTCAGCCCACCAGCTGGATTTACTTAGCAAATACCTGCAGAAAATGCAGGATCAGGGGAAAATCGTGGAAAGCAAATGTCCCGCCTGGGCTCTAATTTTATTTGTCCCTATACCTGACGGTTCTATGAGGCTTTGTGTGGACTACCGACAGTTGAATAAGCTGACGGTGGCCAACAAATACCCACTACCCCTGATGAGCGAGCTCCGCGCCCGCGTGGCTGGGGCCCAAATATTCACCAAACTCGACTTAAAAGATGGTTATCATCTCATAAGGATAAAAGAAGGAGATGAGTGGAAAACCGCATTCCGGACCCGATACGGCCACTTTGAATACAAAGTAATGCCATTCGGGCTGGTAAACGCGCCAGCCACTTTCCAGGCCATGATGAATAAAATTCTACGTGAATTTTTAGATCATGGAGTGGTGGTCTACCTCGACGACATCCTGATTTATTCCAAGACAGAGAAAGAGCACGTCGACCTGTTAAAAAAGGTACTCTCTCACTTGGAAGAATATGATCTAGCGGTATCAACCACCAAGTCGGTCTTCCACGTAAAAACAGAGGAGTTTTTGGGCTATATTGTGGCAATCGACGGAGTTACCAGGAGTGAAAGAAAGGTCGAGAGCATAAAAAATTGGAAGGCACCAAGGGCTATTAAAGAGGTGCAAATATTCACTAGCTTTGCCAATTTTTACCGACGTTTCAGTAAAGATTTCTCCAAAATCTGCAAACCAATTACCGAAACGTTGAAGGGCGACCCCATGAACTTCAGCTGGGGACCAGAACAAGATGGGGCATTTGAGGAACACAAACGAAGATTCATCTCTGCCCCAATACTCTGTCATTTCTACCCGGACAGAGAAACCATTGTGGAAACCGATGCGAGCGATTTTGCACTTGGGTGTGTCCTCTCACAGTTTAAGGATAAAAAGCTACATCCTGTAGCCTTCCACTCACGAAAGCTGAGCCCCGCCGAACGAAATTATGAGATCCATGATAAAGAGCTTCTAGCGATCCTAGAAGCATTCAAAGAGTGGAAACAATACTTGGTGGGGACATAAAAACCGGTTACGGTCTACACTGATCACCAAAACCTACAAAATTTCCTTACGACCAAGGTATGGAATCCGTGGCAAATACGGTGGGCTCAACAACTGGCGAACTACAATTTCAAAATTGTCTATCGACCAGGTAAACGCGGAGGAAAGCCAGATGCATTGAGCCGACGGCCAGAGTACCGTCCTGAGGAGGGAGCTGCGCATAGCGAACAATCAATACTCAAGCCGTCTCACTTCCAAATCACACTGGTGCATTTAGGCCAACCCGAACGAAAGGAAGAATTAGGTGGCACAGAGACTACAGGTTCCTTGCGAATTAAGTTGCTAACTCCAAAAGCACGAATGCCTACGAAAGGGTCCCGACTAGCCGCCAGACACGACTTGTATGCATTAGAGGATTTCATAATTCCAGCCCAAGGGCAACGAGTGGTAGAAACAGGAATTGCCGTTGGACTGCCACCGGGAACATACGCGCGCTTAGCACCGCGCAGTGGAATGGCCACCAAATATGGGATCAGCATTGGCGGAGGAGTAATTGACGCTGATTACACTGGAGAAGTCAAGGTTATCATAATGAATCATGGAAACCAAGATTGCCAGGTTCGCAAAGGGGACCGAATGGCACAAATGATCATTGAGAACATACATATGGCTGAAGCAATAGAAGTTGACAGACTAGCTGAAACTGTCAGGGGCAAGGGCGGATTTGGAAGCACGGATATATCACCCAGACGATCAGCTGCAACAAAGACCCAGGTAGTGGTTGCATACTTGCAAGCAGACCAGGCCGAAAATGAGTTTCTTGACGAAACGGAGTTTCAAGCAAAACAAGACAAAGGAATACTCCTAATGTCTAATGCTATAATATCCAAGGTCGATATTAGGAAATATGACCAAAGATTATTAAAAACCATCAAAGAGGCAGGAGAGGACGATCAAGACTGGCAGGAACGCAAGCAAGATTTTGAAACGTTAACAAATGAGGGCAAACCATTACCAAGTCACTGGGCAGTAACTGAAGGACTGATATACTATAAGAATCGCTTATACATTGCAGACAACGAACAGCTGCAGACACCTATAACCAAAGGCTGCTACGACTTCAAGGTAGCTGGACACTTTGGACAGGAGAAGACTCTGGAAATTGTTACCAGGGACTTTTATTGGAAAGGACTGACAGCATGGATAAATGACTACGTACGGTCATGCGATGAATGTCAACATATTAAATCCCCACGACATGGGCGATTCGGTCTACTGCAGCCCCTAGAAGTTCCGTTCGCAGCCTGGTCATCAATATCGACAGACTTCATCACACAACTACCAGAATCACAAGGAAGAACTCAAATTATGGTAGTTGTTGATCGATTTACAAAGATGGCTCACTTTATAGGGTTGGAAAACAACGCAACGGCTAAGGATGTTGCGAATGTATTTATGCGAGAAGTCTGGAAGCTACATGGACTTCCGGCAGAAATTATCACAGACATGGACGCAAAATTCTTGGGAGAATTTTGGGAATCGCTTTGCAAAAGTCTGGGAATAAAACGAATAATGTCAACAGCATACCCTCCGCAAACTGACGGACAAACTGAAAGGACCAACCAAGTGCTGGAAGGATACCTAAGAAACTTTATCAATTACGATCAGGACGACTGGTATCAGCTGTTGCCATTGGCCGAGCATGCCTACAATAACTCAGTCACAAACGCAAATGGCATCTCCCCATTTTATGCCAACTATGGGTTCCACCCACAAACAGAATGGATGAAAGTACGCGAAGCCCCAAATCCTGGAACAGGTATCTATACCCACTGGATGCAAACGATCCATCAACAAGCCAGAGAGGCCTTAGAGCAAACACGGGAAAACAGGAGCAGATATTACGATCATAAAGCAAAACAACAACCTGACATAAAAATCGTGGATCAGGTTATACTCAACGCACGAAATATCCGCACTAAGCGACCATCAAAGAAACTTAGTCCCAAACTCTATGGCACTTTTAAGGTATTGGAAAAGAGAGGAGAACGCACTTTCAAACTGGAAATATCGCCACGATGGAAGATACATCCGATATTCCATGTATCACTGTTGGAACCATACCGCATATCGTAATGACCGGCCCTGGAACAACCACCCAGAGAGCCGGAAGAAACAGATGCGGACTTAGAATGGGAAATCGAAAGGATAGTGAAGAGTGAGATAATCTCTTACACTAGAAGGGTTCGCGGTCGAAATCGACACAATGCGCGAACTACGATATTTCGTGAAGTGGACAGGGTGTTCCGAAGACGAGAACACATGGGAACCACTGGAGCATTTAGAGCGGGCAAAGGATTTAGTGGAGGAATTTCATTGGGAAAATCCAGATATGCCAAAGCGGGCAGATGTTGAATAACATGGGAAAGGTTTTCCTGGTGTGGACAAGAAAACACTTTAGGTTTTTCACCCTACCAAGTTGAGTTCAAAAATTATACTTTGTATTATATATTTCGTTTGTTATGGAAAAACAGAAGGCAGGGTAACCTGAGAACAGACCAAACGGTTCGAGACGAACTTTTGGAGGAGGGAGCTCGTGTTAGGCACATAACTCCCATGAGGGCCCAGAAGAGCAGCTTGATAGCTCTAGGCCTGAAACCCCACAGACTAATACCCCACTCCAGCCCCGACGTTGGCCCCGGACGACAGCACTGGCGCCTTCTGCAGTTGCTCGCAATCATGGAAAGAAGAAATATTGGAACCTTTCTTGTAACCCCGTATACGTCGTCGCCGTCCGTCCGACAGGATCCTGTCCGCAGGGTATATAAGAGGGCATCTCTGGCTACGTCTGGGAAAAGGAACCAAGCGATTTCGTCAAGAGCTCGCAGAGTTACCTAACACTGAAGTCAAGAGACCAAAACAACGTCCGGAAGCCTAGGAGTGTTAGGCACATAACTCCCACAAGGGCCCAGAGGAGCAGTTTAAGAGCTCTTGGCTTGAAACCCCACAGACTAATAACCACCTCCGGCCCCGACGTTGGCCCCGGACGACAGCACAGGCGCCTTGTGCAGTTGCTCACAATCATAGAAAGAAGAAATATTGGAGAACCTCTCGTAACACCGTATACGTCGTCGCCGTCCGTCCGACCGGATCCTGTACGCAGGGTATATAAGAGGGCATCTCTGGCTACGCCTGGGAAAAGGAACCAAGCGATTGCGTTAAGAACTCGCGGAGTTACATCCCATTGAAGTCAAGGGACCAAAACAATGTCCGGAAGCCTTGAAGGGAGTGGTATTCGGCCTATTCCGCAGAGAATAGTACCGAACCCCAAATGAATGCC
>QFET01000241.1:0-63417 GCA_003316355.1 Tuber calosporum | reverse complement strand
TATCTGAGAGTCGGGGATAAACGGAAGTTTGTCCGGATAAAACTCTACTACTTACACAAATATAGCCCAGGCGCTATACCATTACTGAGGGACGTTACAGGACTCTAAGAGGGATTCAGTCTTATCACGGCTAAGGTGATCCCTGAACGGTTGGCTATAGGTAGCGCCTATTTAGCCAACTCAGTAAAGACACTTACCGGGGGAGCTATATAGTCACAAGAAAAGCTGCCGATAGGCCAAGTAGACACAGTTGACTGCAGTGCTTGCATAGACGGAAAAAGCCATAGGGCTACTGAGTCTCATACCTAGGTTTGGGTCTAAAGTCGGATTGTAAGTTGGCCATTGAAAAGACGGTGATTGGAAAGGTTTTTCTCTCCCGCAGGCATAATCAAAATGCATTGCAGAAAACCTTAATGATTGAACGGACTCAACTTACCAGAGCGATCCAGAGGACCTGAAGTTAATTCCGGAAGGGCCATGTGTCAGATGATCCCAGAGTGGAGAAGGGAGCTCTCTTAACGGTCGGAGTAGGGATGGGTGTCGTTGGCTATATAATTCGACTAAAGTAAACGCGAACGGCACTCTACTCTGATAACCAACTATCCTCTCGAGAAGACTTGAATTGAGTGAAGTTCTGGCTTAACGATATTAAGTTTTATCATTTGATACAATTATCTTTATCTCTACCTTCTGTGAACTTTGCGTTGAGTCTTTTGGTGCGGTCACAACCTTAGGATCCATCTTCCTATAGGGTGCCCCCTTTACACTGCGTATACGTCGTCACCCTCTATCCGACTGGATGTTTTCCGCAGGGTATATGATATGGCCTCTCTGGCTACGTCTGGAAAGTGGAACAAAGCGATTCCATTAAGAACTCGCAGAGTTAGTCCCCGTTGAAGTTAAGAGAGCCCGGGTTGTCCTAGCTGGGTATGATGCGCAATTGAAGTAGGCTACTGCAACACACACCGAGAGTAGACTAAGCCCCCATGAAGCCTATGAGGTCAAGGAACCTATGGGAACAAGTCGATAAGGAGAGGCAGTATAGACGAGTTGGTATTGAACTGATTGTGAACACTAGTGATCCTTAAAGCCAGCTACAGAGCCGGATAAAACGGCACCAAGCAGACTTTGCCAACAACCATGCTGGCCCCTTGGAGTCCTAAGAAGTTATTAGCATTTTCCAAAATTGGCGGCCATATCTTAATAGCCGAAAGAGGGTTGACAACCAAGACTAAATAGGTCCACACTCTCCGAGAAGTCAGGAGCTCTGATCATACTGTTAGCTGTGCGGGGGAAGAGATAGTTTCAGGGTCAAAGCGGGTTTGCTCTTGGATTAAGAGACCTTGGTTGGGGAGAATATACTTGTTTATAGGTAAAACAGTTGTATTCCGTGAACACTCAGACACAGAATATAAATATCGAACTGCCTCCCAAGCTTAAGCCATTTTCAAGCAACGGAGAAGAGATCTTACCAATATCATAAATTTTTACACAAAAATCTTTTCCTACGATCCTTCCTAGATAATCTCCGTTTACAAAGAAAGATTAATGCCTAGTCCGATTCGCCTGCCTTAGAATCGACTACCCTTAACATCTGTACTTGAACGAAGTTTGGTAGCTAAATGGACTTACTGCTGAAATCATCTACAACACTGATGCAAAGTTCTCAGAAGAATTCTGGGAATCCCTAGGCAAAATCTACATGATTAACGTGAAAGATATCAACTGTGTACCACCAACAAACTGATGGAAAAAAAGAAATGGGCAAATAAGAGCTGGAAGGATACCTCAGGAACATTTTCAATTATTATCATAGGGACTGGTAGCAGTTGCTACCACTAGCCAACCATGCCTACAACAATTCAGTAACGAATACTCAGGGCATGTTACCATTCTTGCAAAACTATGGATTCGATCTACAAATAGAAAGGATGAAGGTATGCAAAGCCTAAAATTCAGGCGCCGGGCCATACACACAATAGATGTAAAAAATTCACCAACAGGCTTGAGAATCTTTCGAACAAACAAGGGAATATATTGTGCATGTATTATAACTGTAAGGCCTGGCAGCAATCAGACAATGGAGTTGGAGATCTGGTCATGTTTAGTGCAAAAAACATAAGCACTACGCGACCTTCATATGAAGCTTAGAACTAAGCTGTATGGCCTGATTAAAGTATTCGAAAAAGGTGAGAATGCACCTACAAACTAGAAATATTGCGCAGATGAAACATTATATTCAATATTCCATGTATCTTTTCAGGAACCCTACCATATATCATATCAGCCCTGAAGAGACCAGCCTGACCATGAATTGGAGGAAATTGATTAGGATCTCGAAATTGGTAAGCAAGAGAATCGTGAAGAGTGAAATAATCTCATCCACCAGATGACTTCAAAGTTGCAATCGACTGATGTGTGAGTTATGCTATTTAGTGAAGTGGACCGCTTGTTCTGAGAATGAAAATACTTGGGAACCAGAACAACACTTAGAGTATGCAAAGGAATTGGTGAAGGTATTTTATAGAGAGAATCTGGATATGCTAAAGCGGGCAGATGTTGAAAGACAAGGAAACGGTTTTACTAGTGTGGCCAAGAAAACACATTAGCTTTATTACTCTACCCACATGTGTTCTACTATGGGCCTGTATTAGTGTTTTTTAAGTTCATATATTTATTTTGATTGTAATACAAAGAGAGTATAACCTTTCGAATAAAGGAGATTAGAGAAGAACGCTCTGGGGAGGGAGCTCATGTGAGGCACATGGGTATAAGGTACTGGAATCCGCCCTGAATTCATATAAAAATTGCCCTGAGATACTACTTCTAGCCTTCCAGCCCCCATGAGGGCCAAACCAGTCACCTGAGGCGCCTACAGTGAAAGGTTTCCACAAACCAAAAAACCCAAAATTGGTGCCCCTATCGTAACACCATGAAGGTCGTCGCGATCTTTCCGAGCAGATGGTGTTCAATGGGTATATAAAGATGGAGACTCAGACGACCCAATGGCACTGGAATTAGGTGATACGGATCCGTATCCACTCTGTTAGGCACAAACGAATCCCATCATGATTACATCACTTTTCAGGAGGAATTGCAAGAGTCAGATTCACTACTGGCAATTACCCCCATGTGGCAACGGCATTTACCCTGGGAGTCGAACCTGGCACTTTGTGGAGTTGATCGTTTACTAAGAAAAGCGTGGAATATGAACACATCATGTAACCCCGTATATATAGTCGCCGTCCTTCCGACCGGATGCTATCCACGGGGTATATTAGAGGGAATCTCAGGCTACGTCTGTGAAGTGAAATGAAGCGATTCCGTCAAGAACTCACAAGGTTACACCCCTGGGAAGTAAAGAGGGCCCAGGTAGTCCTAGATGTGTATCAATACCTAATTAAAGTATCTACTCCGACTCACAGCATGAGTATGCTGATGCACCCATGATGCCTATAAGGTCAATGAACCTATCGAACATGTTGATAAGGAGAGGGAGTGTAGAGGAGAAGGTATTGGCCCGATCGTGAACACCCGTTATCCTAAAAGCCACCTACACAGCTGGATAAATGGGAAGGAAGCAGACTCGGCCTACAACCAAGCTGGCCCCTTGGTGTTCTAAGAGGTTATTGGTACGTTTTAAACAGGACGGCCATACCTTAACAGTCCAGTGAAGGATGATAACTCAGACACAGTGGGTCCAGACCCTCATGGAAGTCTAGAGCTCTGATTATACCATTACCTGTACAGGGAAAGAGAAAGTTAAAGGGTAAAAGCGGGTTCGCACTCGGAATAAAGACGAAGGTTGTGGTGAAGATACCTATTTATATGTAAAACAGGTTGTAGTCCGCGAACACTCAGACACAGAATATAAATATCGATGAGCCTCGCGAGCTTTAGCGATCATCTAGTTACGGTAAAGAAATCTTATCAATTTCATAGGTTTTGCTCTAAAGATCTTTGCTACACAGTCAAACGAGCCTTCCTAGACAATTATCAATCGACAGAATTAAGTTTTAGACCTACCTCGATTCGGGTATCCTTACAATTGGCTACCCCTAACAGTATATTGATATATCTCCTAGTTACCAAGGCTCTTGACATGACTACTGAACACCTCCAAGTCATACCGCAGGAATCACACAAGCTCATAGCTGATTCCACAATCCTCGAGAAGCATCTGCTCAAACCAGGTCCCTCAAAATACAACTCCTCTTTCGAAGAAATACTAGAAAACTCCCTCCCGGAGGTTCAATACTCTATACCTTATGAACCCTCCAGGTTCACGGATCCCTTACTAATCCCTACCGAATCAGATTTCCAAGAAATATACGAACACTTCTATGGTGCCACCATCCTGTGGAATCCGTTCCAACGCTATGATACTGAGGAAGAAGGAACCTCCAGTTCTTGCCAACCTACCTCGCCCTCCTTTACTCCATCTCTTTGGAGACTAGGAAAACATCCAGAGTCCCTATAAACCAAAATGGCACGAGAATTGACTCTAGACACAGACAAAGCCATGTTCCAAATAGAAGAAGTCTCTCAGGTTGGAAGCGACCATGCACCCGGACGCTCCAGGTTACCTTTGGCACTCCACTACCTCTCACAACCAATTGGGGTCACAAAGGCGGCCCCTGGAACTCGATCAAGCACAGACCGTCCCCTCGACTCCAGAAATCCAGCTATGAAAAGATTACCCAAAGGGATCAGCCATGCAATGAGCTACTTCGACCGTCCCGTCTAGTAATCGGTTGATATGCAGCCTCTGGTCTACCATGAACTATCTGCCTAAGCTCAGGATCATTCAAACCAACTTCAGCACAATGCCCAATGGATAATCCATTGGGCAACAAATCATTGGCGAAGAGTTGAAACAAGTTAATTTGGGACTTTAAATGTTACCAACTGAAACCGCCGCACTTGAAGATGCAACATCCAAACGGGTGTAAGCAAAGTTGACAGTGCTGGAAGAATGGGCTACACATCCTGAAGCACTAAGTACCCAACTTCAGGATAACATTGCGGCCTCAGGTCAAGAGTCGCTGAATTGTGACCGCCAGCTAGAACAGGCTTTTGCTAGGCAATAAGCGGAACTCCTACAAAGACAAGTGGCCGCCCAGAAAGAACATGAGCTGACCAGAGATGAGTTACAATAACTTCACCAGCGCCTCAAACAAGAGCGAATAGAGAGGGAGGCTTATGTGATCAGACAGAATGCAGCCTCTGAACAGCTCAACCAAATGTCAACAAGGATGAATTAGACTCTGATGCAACTACCAGTTAAACTAAATACACCTAGTGTGTGGGAAACAGTGGCACCAGAGCCAGTGGAAAATCCAGGATTGGAAAAACAGACCACGGCAGACGGAAAGGAAGAATTTCGCTTTATCCCTGCAAGGGATAAATGTAAAGTAGTAGACCATGGAGAAGGAAATGAAAGGGGGGGAAAAATCCCACCACCGCCTCCACCAGCAAATGCCCCTATCCTTCGAGAGGATAATCCCGGTTCATAAGACATTGGTCGCCCCTCACAAAAGGGTGGGAAACCATCCGGAAGACGTTTGCCAGGACGAAAGTTCGAAACCGAGGCAGACGTATGGGTGGAGCGACTAGGGCAAGCATTAGCTCAGAAGAACAAACGGCCTCCCGATCTGCACTTCAAATTTAAAAATAAACCTACTAATGATGTTCGAGTATGGTTACTAGATTGTTAGGATTACCTTGAAAGAAACCAATGGCAATGGGAAGACGTTAAAGAATGCATCAAGTCTGCGTTAGGAAGAATAAAAAGAACTGAGGTGGCCCCTCAGCAATAACCTATAGGAAGAACATGTCTGGGGACCTCAGATTCCGCAAATACGAGGGTTATGATTTTTGAATCACTCTCTGGGCCAAAGTCACAGCACGATTCTCAGTACTGCATAAGGCGCAGAAAGTCTTAGCAGACATGGAGAAGGTTAGGTACACAGGAGACATAGAGAAGTATCTGCCTACCATGGAAAACCATAACATCGAAGCAGAAGTATCTAGTATAGCTTTGAGAACCATAATACAGCGACAAGTTCCCCTTGATGCCATGCGTACACTGTCATATGAAAATTATGACATGGATAGTTAATGGATCAAGGGAATTCGTAGGGTTACAAAAGCTGAAGAATCGTTTAAGGAACAACAAGGGCTATTCAGAAAAAAGTAACCATGGAAAAAGTAACTCTCAGAAAAGAAAGCGGGAAGAGGAATTCAAATCTATCAAGACCAAGGCTGGAAATAAAAAACAGAAAACCTTAACGGCAGCTGAAAAGGCTGCCTACAAAATGAAAAAACAAGAGTAAAAAGGGCAAAAAGCCCACGCTGCAGGTAAGGTTGAGTACACCAATTGGGTTGAAGCTTATAAAGGAATCCCTAAGGACAAAATTGAAGAGTGAAAGAAAGCCAATGAATACACCGATTGCACGTTAGCTAACCATAGATGGAAGTTCTGCAGGAAACAGGCCCAGGTATCGGTATTAGGACAAAAATGGGGAAATTTCAAACCACAATATCCATGACCCTTGGTAACAAAAGGGCAAACAGAACCTACACCCAGGGTGAATAAAGTCAACAAGCCCAGGATTTGTGCACAGGATGAGTTGGATGAAACCTAAAATGGTTTTCGGGCATTGGCCGTGACGGCGATTGGGTACTCGGTTATGTACCCCTTACCGAAAATGAAATCAACAACCGGGCTCGAACTCTAAAAGGTTCTATAAGCCGGTATTCCGCGCTTCTCCATGGGAAACGTTAAACTAAAGCAAGAATCATGAAAAGTAATTCAGACTTACCGGAGTATCGCAGAAGTAAGAACGACAGTCGAGGAAGAAGGGATTACCTTGGACAGCGGATCGTGGTAGACCAAGACTAACTATGGGAACCTGAAACTGATAAGGAAGAAAGCGGACCGAAACATTTGATGTATATTGGACCTCAGTACGGAAGACGGTCAAAAAACCTGCCTTCTTTGTAAGCCTTAAATCCTTCCAAATGAGATAAGGAAGAGTGGACAGACCAGCACTGACAAGGGACTTCTTAAGAATTGCAAGGGGAATCAGTCTATCCTGGATCATGAGAAAGCTTGCATGAAAGATATATATAACAGGTCGGTAGGACAACGGAATGTTGGAGAAATGGAATTGAATTCCTGATATCAAGAAAAATAAAGTTGGGCGAGAATGACAAACTATGGCGATCTAGTCCACATGCTAAATACACTTGGGTAAATCCATCCCCAACCTGGACTACGGCTTTGTGGACGGGATAGGCATGATAGACCTATGGGGTAATCGAGGCAATGCCCGAAAAATCCAGGTAACACAACCTAATGCTACCAGTTTGACTCCAGTTAGGCATGGCAAATAGCAGGTGTATGGGAACCCTTCGGCAAGGGGTAAAGACTGGTAGTAGTGCGCTGCCCAGTACACCAAAGACAGAGATTTTAGTTTTTCTGAGGAGGCTTAAATAGCCAAAATGATGCGGGCATAGTAAAAAATACCCTAAGTTACCACAACAATGAAAATGTCATACAAATGACTGGCACAGGCCCCTAGCGGCCTTAACCAAAGAATTAAAACAGAAGCACCAGCCCCGCCTTATTATGCCTACCTAGAAGGCAGGGCGACCATTGAAGCAAAGGGAGAACGGATCCAGATTCGAGTTCTAATAGACTCTAGGTGTAATATATTCTTAATTAACCACGAACTGGTTAATAAACATCAACTACCATACCACACCCGCACAAATAGCTAGGACATTTACACCTTTAGAGGAAAAAGGCCAGCAAGGAGGGGAAAACCCTACACATATCCGATTCTTTTATAGATCAGGAGTAATGCAGACCGATCTCACATCTCCTGCAAAATTGCCAATGCTGGTAAATATGACCTTATCATCCCATTTGGATGGTGGCATACAAAACATCCTATAGGGCACATTGAGGATGCGCAAAAATGAACATTTAAAGAAGAAAAATGACTAAGACATGTTAATGTTGAAGGCATAGACCTGATATTTGAATGGGACGAGACCGTGCCCTACCACCCTGAAGCACGATATATTGGAAGAATTGAAATAGCATCCACTCCAGAGCCAACCAAGATTCACTCAATACCCCAGCAATACTATGAATTCAAGAGGGTTTTTGCACCAGTAACGGCAGAGAAACAAGCAGGAAGAAGAGCTTTTGACCATACTATTTACTTGATACCGGGCGCATTACCGCCATTGGGCCCGATATATCATATGTCAGTCCATTAGCTAGACTTGCTTATGAAATACCTGCAGAAACTGCAGGATTAATGGAAAATCGTAGAGAGTGAATCTCCTGCTGGGACTCCAATTTTATTTGTTACTAAACCTGACGGTTCAATGAGGCTATGTGTACACTACTGCCAGTTGAATAAGCTAACGGTGGCCAACAAAGATCCGCTACCTTTAATGAGCGAGATCCGCGACCAATTGGCTGGTGCCCAAATATTCACGAAGCTTACCTTAAAAGATGGCTATCACCTGTGAAAAATAAAGAAATCAGATTTGTGGAAAACAGCATTCCGGACTGATACCCCCACTTTGAATACAAAGTAATTCCATTCGGGCTGGTAAACGCGCCAGCCACATTCCAGGTCTTGACGGATAAAGTACTGCGGGAATTTTTGATCATGGACTGGTGGTATACCTAGACGATATCCCAATTTACTCTAAGACAGAGAGAGAACACATCAACTTGGTCAAAAAGGTACTCTCTCACCTAGAAGATTATGATCAAGCAGTATCAACCACCAACTCAGTTTTTCACGTCAAAACAGGCAGGTTTTTTGGTTATATTGTGGTAATTGATTGAGTCCCTATGAGTGAAAGAATGGTGAAGAGCATAAAAAATTTGAAGGCACCAAGGTCTGTCAATGAGGTGCAAATATTCTTTGGCTTTTCCAATTTTTACCGACGTTTCAGTAAGGATTTCTCCAAAATCTGCAAACCAATTATAAAAACATTTAAGGGCGACCCCAGAAAGTTTAGCTGGGGGCCGGAACAAGATGGGGCATATGAAGAAATTAAGAAAAGATTCATATCCGCCCCTATACTCGGTCATTTGTACCCCGCCAGAGGAACAATTCTGGAAACTAAGGCAGCAATTTTGCTCTAAGATGTATCCTCTTACAGTTCGATGACAAAAAGCTACATCCGGTGGCCTTGCAATCATGGAAGTTGATCCCCTCAGAGCGAAATTAAGAGATCCATGATAAGGAACTATTTGCGATTCTCGAAGTATTTAAAGAATGGAAACAGTACTTAGTTGGAACAGAAAAACTAGTAACTCTATACACTGATCATCAGAATCTACAGAATTTCCTTACTACTAAGGTATGGAATCTGTGGCAGATACGAATGGCTCAACAACTGCCGAATTCCAATTTTAAAATTGTTTATCGACCAGGAACGCGAGGAGTCAACTGAGATGCATTAAGCCTACAGCCCATGTACCATCCGGATGAGGGAGCTGCGCTTATCGAACAGTCAATACTCAAGTCTTCTCACTTCCCAATCACACACTTGCAGTTAAACCAACCTGAAAGGTACGAAACAATACTTGGGACAGAGTCTAAGGGTTCCTTGCGAATAAAATTCCTAACTCCACAAGTACGAATGCCTACGAAACGGTCCCGACTAGCAGCAGGATAAGACCTGTAGGTACTAGAGCACTTCATAATTGCGGTCAAAGGACAAAGGTGGTAGAAACTGGAATTTCCTTTGGATTGCTAAAGAAAACATACATAAGGTTGGCTCCACGCTGTAGAATGTCCGCCATATATGGGATCAGCATAGGGGAAGGAGTAATTGACCCTGATTATATCGGATAAGTCAAGGTTATCATGATGAACTATGGATATCAAGATTGCCAGGTTGCCAAAGGGGACCGTAAGGCGCAAATGATCATTGAGAAAATAGACACGGCTAAGGCCTTAGAAGTCGAGGTACTAGCCGAAACTTCATGTGGCAAAGGCAGATTCGGAAGTACCTATGTATCACCCAGATGATAATCTGTAACAAAGACCCAGGTAGTGGTCGCATACTTACAAGCGAACCAGGCCGTAAATTAGTTTCTTGATTAAATTGACCTTAAAGCAAGACAAGACAAAGGGATACTCCTAATGTCAGATGCTATAATGTCTAAGTTCGATATTAGGAAATATGACCTTATATTATTAAGAACCATCAAAGAGGCAGGCCAGAACGATCAAGACTGGCAGGAACGCAAGCAGGAATTAGAAACATTAACCTATAAGGGCAACCCATTACCAAGTCACTGGGCAGTAACTGAAGGACTAATCTACTAGAAGAATCGCTTATACATTCCAGAAAACAAACAGCTGCAGACAACATTAGTCAAAGGTTGCCACAACCCTAAGGGGGCAGGACACTTTGGACAGGAAATTACTCCGGAAATTGTTACCCGAGACTTTTTGTGGTGAGGGCTGACAGTGTGGATAAATAACTACTTAGAGTCATGAGATGAATGTCAACATAATAAATCCCCCTGACATGCGCGGTTAAGTGAGTTGCAGCCTCTAGAAGTTCCTTCGCAGCCTGGTTATCTATAACAACTGATTTCATCATACAACTACCGGAATCACAAGAAAGAACACAAATTATGTTAGTCGTAGATCGATTTACAAAGATGGCTCCCTTTATAGGTCTGGAAAGCAATGCAACTGCCAAAGAGGTTACAAAACTATTCTTGTGGGAAGTCAGGAAGCTACATGGGCTTACAGTGGAAATTATCTTCGACATGGATGCAAAGTTGTTCGGATAATTCTGGGAATTCCTATGCAAAACCTTAGGGATAGAATGAATGATGTCAACAGCGTACAACCCGCCAACTGACCGACAAACCGAGAGGACCAAGCATGTGCTGGAAGGATACCTCAGAAACCTTGTCAATTACGATCAAACGGACTGGTACAAGTTGTTACCACTAGTCGAGCATGCCTACAATAATTCAGTAACGAATGCTCCTAGCAGGTCACCATTATACGCGAACTATGGATTCCATTCACAAACAGAATTGATGAAGGAACGTGAAGCCCAAAGCCTAAAGCTCAGCTCTATGCACACTGGATGCAAACAATACACCAACAGGCCAGAGAAGCCAGGAATAAACACGGGAAAATATGAGTAAATATTATTACCGCAAGGCTAAGCAGCAATCAGACATCAAGGTGAGGGACCTGGTCATGTTAAATGCAAAAAACATACGCACCAAGCGACCCTATAAGAAGCTTAGCCCAAAGCTGTATGGACGATATAAGGTATTGGAAAAAAGGGGAGAGTATGTCTACAAACTAGAAATATAACAAAGATGGAAGATCCATCTGATATTTCATCTATCATTGTTGGAATCCTATTGGATATCCATTCGACCAGCAAGGGAACAACCTCCCCACGAGCCAGTGCGAATCGATTTAGACTTTTGAAACGGAAATCGAATGAATAGTCCAGGGTGAAATAACCTCTTATACCAGGCGAGTTATAGGTAGTAACTGACAAATGCGTGAGTTACGTTATTTTATGAAGTGGACTGGTTGGTCCAAAGATGATAATACTAGGGAATCACTAGAACCCTTAGAGCATGTACAGGAATTGGTGGAGGCATTTCATAGGGAGAATCCGGAGATCCCAAAGCGGGCAGATGTTGAATGACTTGGACAAGGTTTTCCCAACATTGCTAAGCAAACGCACTAGGTTTTTTACCCTACCTAGTCGAGTTCAAGAGGAGACTAGTTATATTTGAGAATTGTTTAAGTTTGAGTTTTATTTTTGTTTTTATTTTTTATTTTTATTTTTATTTTTTATTTTTATTTTTATTTTTTATTTTTATTTTTATTTTTTATTTTTATTTTTATTTTTTATTTTTATTTTTATTTTTTATTTTTCTTTTTATTTTTATTTTTTATTGTTTATTTTTTATTTTTATTTTTATTTTTATTTTTATTTTTTATTTTTTATTTTTACTTTTTATTTTTTATATTTATTTTTATTTTTATTCTTATTTTTTAAGTTTATATGTTGCCTAATGAAGAGGGTAACTGTTGGAAAGCGATTCGGGACAAACCTCACAGAGAAGGCAGCTGATGTTAGGCACACTAGACTCCAGATTGGATTACATGACTTTTCAGGTGAAACTGCTTGATTCCGAACCTTTACTGGCAATTACCCCTCTACGGCCCTGGAGTTCGCCCTGGGAATCGACACTGGCACCTTAGGTAGTTGATTGTTTACTAAGAAAAACGTGGAATTGGAACACATCTTGTAACCCCGAATACATCGTGGCCGTCTGTTCGACAGGATGCTCTCCGCATGGATATGGGAGGGCATCTCTGGCTACGTCTGGGTAGTGGAATAAAGCGATAACGTCAAGAACTGTCAAAGTCACACCACAGTGAAATGAATAGAGCCCGAGGTAGTCCTAGATGCGTATGAACGCACAGTTGAAGTAGGCTACTCTGACACACACCAAGAGTAAGCTGAGGTCTCCATGATACCTAAAAGGTCAATGAACCTGTCAGAATAACTTGATTTTGAGAGGCAGTGAAGACGAGAAGGTATTGGCCTGATCGTGAACACTAGTTATCCTGTAAACCAGCTGCAGATCCGGATCAGACTACACGAAGCAGACTTGGCCAACAACCAAGCTGACCACTTGGAGTTCTAAGAGGTTATTGGTACTTTTCAAACAGGACGGCCATATCTTAACAGCCGAAAGATGGATGACAACTCAGACAAAGTGGGTCCACACATTCTCCGAAGTAAGCAACTATAATCATACCTTTAGCTGTGGGGGCGAAGAGAAAGTTCCCTAGTCAAAGCGGGTTTCCTCACGAATTAATAGATGAAGGTTGGGGAGAAGAAACCTGTTTAAATGTAAAACTGGTTGTAGTCTGCGAACACTCAGATGTGGGATATAAATATCGAAGTGCCTCATAAGCTTTAGGCATCATCAAGCAATGCTGAAGGGATCTTATCAATTTCGTATGTTTTACTTAAAAAACTTTTGCTACTCATTCAAACGTGACTTCCTTAACAAGTCTCCGTCTGCGGAAAATGATTTAGGCCTAACTCGATTCGGGTGTCTTTAGAATCGGCTACCTATAACACACCGTGTTACTGCCCTTTCTTTACAGCATTCCCTGAAATAGACCAATGTTACAGGATTTTATAACCAAAATTGAGAATTTAATCAGTGTGCTCTAGGAGAAACATGAGAACCCTACCTGACCCTGAAAACCTGCCTATCTTAGTCTAAGAACCTATCGGAAGAGCTTGTGTAGGAGAGGCTTAGAAATACAATTCTGTATTAGACTGATCGTAAGTCTTAAGTCATCCTGAAAGCCATCTGCAAGACACTGTGAAAGCCTATAGTATCCAGATAGGTTACTTACCAAGTTGGCCACTAGGAGTTCTAAGAAACAATTATTAAAATCTACTATAGATCAACTAAGCTTAAGCGGCAGATAAGGAACAACATCTCTGACTGAGAAATGGTTAATAGTATTAGGAAATAAAGGAGCTCTGACATGTCTTGACGCTACGGGGGTAACAATAATCTCTTGGTCCAACGTTTCTTGCACTTAAGATTGAAGGATGGAAACGGTTGGAAGTATATTGAAATATAAATGTTAGAACTAGCCACGAATACTCAGAGGGAGGAAATAAGTATCATGTGACACCTGAAATTTAGCCATGATCAATCACCATTGATGGGATCTTATAAATATTATTTGTTTTACTCGGAATCTTTTAGCCTCAAGCCTTCTTCTACAATCTTCATTTGTGAAGAAAGTTATCTACCTAGTTGGATTCGCCTACCCTTAGAATCGACTACCCTTTACTCAAGGGCTGAACACCACTGCCCAACCTTTCCTACCACTAGGGTGGTAACCTCAAACAAGTCCTCAACCGCAGTATCTCATCCCCTCGTAGGTGGACCAACTGTGGTGGGCACCACAGTGCAAGGCACCATGATTGCCCTGATCTACCCTCCAATCTTCACAACATGCTCTAGTTAATGGGCCTCGTCGCTCTATTTCAAACCCACGTGAGGCTATGGACCGAGTTGATGATAACCGTGTCTCTGTGGAGCCCGGACCTGTCCTCGTACTACTAGTACACCTGTCTAACTGGATTCCACCACCCTTGACCTACATTTTGACCCTGAAACTAGGTGACTAGGTACCTCTTCTTGGACCCTTTGCGCTGGCCTTTAGCTGGACCTCCCCCACCCCTCTCAGACTTCTTCCCCGCGTAGGCATTTTCTGTCAAGGTAGATTAGCCTCTAACCGTGCCAAGGTTGCGGCGTGTGGCCGCAACCCCAGCATGTTCGCTGGCTCACAACCGGGGGCACTCCTCCAGAGTGCCTGACAGCTCAACACAACTTTGTGGCTCAACACAACTTTGTGGCTTACCATAGAAATCTTGCAGCTCAACACAACTTTGCGGCTCAATACAACTTTGGGGCTTTAAATATCTTAGTAGTTAAATAGAAGAATTGAAGCATACATTGGCAAATAAAAATTCAGAGTAAATTAATTTATTTACAATTTTTCTTTCTTGCTTGCTCCCTCAACCTTTTCTTCTTCTTCTCTGCTAGAGTTTTACATCTTACCCTATAGGCAGCTTTAATCTCCTCAAGAAAAGGCTTATGAGCCGCAGTATCTGCCGTTTTTTTAGCCTTTTGTGCCCTTCGTAATTGGATTACAGCTTTTTCCAACTTAGCATCCTCCCTTCGCTTAACCATTTGACGTGCTTCAGAGGCATACATCACTCCACCCTTTTGTACTTGCCTTCTGTTTTGGGCACTACGTCTCACATTTCTAGCATTCTCTGCAGCCCGGGTATTTTCCATGTGTTCCATAGCTAATGCACCAGACTGTGCAAGAGCCAATCCTCCTTGTAGAACAAGCTTGAGTCGAGAGTGGAAGTCCGGCGACATAATTTGTGCCTCCCGTAATAATTCGTCCCCTTGGGGCTTTATACTGGCGATGATGGTTGGAATCGTTGCCTGTAATCGAGATGCTGGTTTGGCGTAAAGATCAGGGTGGTGAACTGACTCGCGTAGTGTAGAGATAATGAGGTCTGGGTTATAAGGAATAAGACCTGTGGCCTTGAAAGCTGATTGTACAGTAGACATCTTAAATGTCTGTTGGCGAATAGAATCAATTCTATCAAGGAATTCTGCTTGGTCGAAGTCACCACATCCCATCCTAGGTGCTGCCTCAACAGCCTCAGCATGATAATACTTGTAAGGTTGAAATACTACAAGATCCAAGGGCTGTAGAAGGTGGCTGGAGTGGGGAGGAAGGCAGAAAGGGAATATCTTGTGCATATCGCAATAGTCGATAAACTCCTTGGTACAATGAGAGCCGAATCCGTCAAGGAGTAATAGTCCATTGACTCCAGACTGTCGTTTCCCTGAGAACCGTTCGAAATGCGCAAGCCAACTCATGGTCAATTCATCCTTATTGTAACCTGTTCCTTACAGGCCAATGAGATAGTTATCAGGAATATGGGTACTTGTATACCAATACTCCTGATGGATAATGCCAGGAACAATAACCATTGGATCCAATACAGCACCATCTCCACTGATCGTTTCGCAAACAGTAACTAGTTCTCGATTCGTGGCTGTATCCAAGTAGGCCTAGCGTGTAGGATCACGGGTTATGATCCATTGATCACGGCCAATACCGATACGGAAGCCAGTTTCATCGAAATTATACTGGTCACTTGGCTGAATCCGATATTTTTCACAAACATCTAAATATTTTGCAAACCAATTGCGAATATTATCAGGCTGACGAGCATTTTTGCGGTCGGCATCAAGCGATTTTTGCTTAGGGATTAAATACTCTGGACGGCGGCCTAGGAAGCGGGTGGCCCAATGATCACTAACAACCTCAGCTGAACCTGGGCCAGAATGGGTGTTTTGCAAAATCGTATTTGCACAGCTGGTAAGCATTTGCAGTCTGGCACTGGTGCCGACTTTATCGAGGCGATCTAGGTATTAACACACCGCCAGCTCCTGGTCAGGGGAGAGCGTATGGTTGGCTCCTGGTCGTTCCTGTCTTGAATTCCGGCCTTGTAAACGTCCTTGCAGGCGGTGAATTGGGACTTCATAAGTCCGCGCAATCACAGCGATATTTGGATAGGGGTTTTCGTTATTCTGGATACAGATAAGCGCAGCTTGAATTCGGACCTCAACCTCTGCATATGGCTCAATTCGCTTGCTGGCAAGAATAAAGGCTGGCGTTGCAGGGATTGTTTCTTGTAGTATAGATAATTCGGTTATTGTATGCGTGAATAGGAACACAGAGTCTTTGATGGTTACAAGATTTTCTAAAGCTACTTTGTCAACCAATGTTATGAAGTTATCAATGTACGCCACAAAGTTGTGTTGAGCCGTAAAGCTAGGTTGAGCCGCAAAGTTGTGTTGAGCCACCAAGAACTGTTGAGCCACAAAGGTGTGTTGAGCCACAAAGTTGTGTTAAGCTGTCAGGCACTCTGGAGGAGTGCCCCCGGTTGTGAGCCACAAACATGCGGGGGTTGCGGCCACACGCCGCAACCTTGGCACAGTTTTGGGCATTTTGTAGTTTGCATGGCAACCAGTATTTATCTTAGAAAAAGTCAAAACTATTTTTTTGCAAACAAATGTAAATAACTTTTGCAAACAAATGTAAATAACTTTACATCCAAAAATCAGAAATAAGGCGTGGGACAATAATATTTTTACCTGATTATTTCCCTGTAAAAATGTGTTTTATAAGAAAGGAAAATTAAGAGGGGGTTTGAGCATTACAGTGAGAGTAATACAGGTGAAGAATTGTCTTGACAAGGAATACTTGGATAAGAAATCAGGTTTAATCTGAAGGTTTTCTCATATATTTAAATGTGGGAGGCTGGCCATGCCAATATTTCACTAATGCCACAGGAGACAATTCAGCAGAGTTTCCTCTGTTTCCCATCTGTATGGATACTAATTAGTATTATTTACAAATTAGGTTGAGTCAAGGTAGGAATTATATTCAGATTTTATTAACATTATCAAAGCTACCTTCTCATAAATTTTGGTTATCAATTATGATGCTACACTACAAGTATTAGTTGACTTGCAACAGGTAACTACTTCTCTAAAGGGATTCGGAGAACATCAGGGTTGTTGCTAATATCCTGTATTTAAACTTATATTATATTTGCATGTAGTCTCTTGGCAAATGGCTGCCTCAGGTTTTTTATATAGGCATTTTTCCATAAAGCTTAACCCAGGTGACTCACACCCCTGGGTCACCCTCTTCCAATAATCAATAATAAGTCATTCCACAATATCAAGAAGCTGACTATTATAGTCAACTGTACCATATACCAAACTATTTATAACTAATAAATGAAATCATGTGCACCAACGAGGTCATATACACAAAATTTCATAACTCATAAAGTGAGTAAGATGCATAAGTCCTTATATCTGGTAAGATACATACATAAGTCCTGAGATCAATCAACCAATCTTAAGATAATCATGAATAGGCTAGTTAACAGCAACAGACTCAGGATAAGCACTTATGAGTCATAGTGCAAAATATATCAAATTTATAGCTCCTAACTATAGCTTATACCTAATCCTACATGCATAGTCACCAATTGTGAAATCAGCTTCCCTTTCCTGAGGAGTGGGCTCCAATTAGACACAACGCCCCATTATTGTCAAGCTTTCTCCAAACCTGTACAATTCTGGTTCAACTTGTAAAGATGACAGTAACTTTGGTGGTAGTCCTTGCAGACATTTTAAACAATATATTTGGCGATCTGGATTGTAATAGTTAAATAATTGATCATTCTGCAAGAGGGCCGCTGTAACGGAATCCTATTATGTTTCTACTATTACTACTGACTTGATGTTGGTTATTACTTATTTGGGTTTATACCTGATAAGCGCTACTATTTGGTTGTCCCTTCCTACTTGGTTATGACTTCCTAACTGGTTATTCTTTCCTTGTTTCGCTTATCACTACCCCTCCTTGCTTCTACCCAGTTGGGTATCGCTATCCTCCTGCTATACCTACCGGATTTGCATAGTAGTAGCGATCTCTTGTTCCTTCCTGTTTGGATTCCATTACTTGTTTTGTTAGCTCCATCCTGTCGCTTTTAACCCTCTGTTTTTGGAATATGGTTACCTTGGTATGCTGCCTCTGTTAGCATGTTTGTTGGACAGGATGTTTGCGCTTTTGTTTAGTTTTCCTAGCTACAATCTTTTGTATTTAAAGAGCCTGCAAATCCCTTAAGGATTCGGACTCTCAAGCCTCACAGGACTATCACCTTTAATACTACAACTTGAATGGTTACTCTATCAGTTCCATACCTTTTACCTTGTCTATTGAAGACCTATCCTTCGACGCTTCTCCCTCTATCCTAATAGTATCTTCAGAGTCCCTCTGGGATTCTCGAGATACTTGGGAGTAGCTTACAGCCGTTTATCTTCACCTTGATTCTGAATTGTGTCTTGAGCATTGTCACTTTGTTTTACTAGTTCTGAGAGTTGTCTTTGCAGCCTATGCATTTTACGAATTATATTAGTTTCACTTTTTTACCTGCTTTTCCACTCCTGAATCTCCCCATGCGAGTATAGCTTTTCCATACTTACACTATTCTCCTGTAAGAATGCTGCTTCGGCTGTACATCCTGGCTAATACTTAGTATCGATTTCATCTAATTCATGACAACAATTGAAATTCTAGCATTCTTTTCATATGTACAGATGTCAGATTAATATTATTTATGTCTCTACTTGATCATACTTTTAGATTATCTATGAAACTCAGTACATTATTACAGGTAGAGTATATTTTTATTATTATTTTTTATTTAATTCAGTTTTTATTCATATTCAAGGTACAGAATCTACATGCAGCGCTAGCTATCGCTGTAAACAAACCTCCTCCCCTGCCCTGACTGCGGAAAGCTATGGAAAAACTGTAAGGGAAGCCTGACCCAACTGGTATAAAAAACCATCCAAACTAGCCGCTACGAGGTAATCACAACCAGAGAGCCAACGAAACCAACATGAAAACAACTCCAAGCCCTAAAGGTGAACCAACCAAATGCAACAAAAGAGAACACAAAACAAGAAAACCCTAACACCTAAGACCCAAGTCAAACCAAAGGCCTAGGTACCAGATACACATAGTTCCAGCTCCCATAATAAGCAGGCAAGTGCACAAAGTAGGAAGACATTCCTGGGGGCATATAGCCCAGCACCAAGGGTGGTAAAGGGCCCCCTCAGAAGAGGAACCTAAAAAAGTGAGGCCAGCTTGTTGCAGGGCCCAGTGCTGAGTCCACAGGACGTAGTGTCAAGCTGGGGGTGGTACTAAGGTACCAGCAGAGGGGAGGCTGTAGGGTGCCAGCTAGGTGAGCAGTAGGGTGCCAGCCTATCAAAGGTCAGGAGGTGAGGATTGAGGAGGTGTAGACACAAGGACCAACGGAATCGTGTGCATGGCCATCTAGGCAGTTCTCATCAAAGTGAGAGTGGAGGAATTGACCATCAGAGTGCCAAAGCAACTGTCGGCCTGTAGAATATTTCCCCCTACTGCAACCCGGTCTCCCAGCAATACAGGGAGGTCACAGGGAATTTACGACCATGCAAATATTAAGCGAGGCAGAGCAAAAAGCTAAGAAAGGCAAAATAAAAGTGGGGAAAGGAGAAGAACCATCAACAAAGATGGCAAAAGAGGAGAGAGGAAACTCAAAGGGGTAGACCCTAATGAGCACGGAGAGGAGGGAATCATTAAGATAAATCACCACCCCCTGGCATGGCCAATGGGTGAGGTTGAGTTCAAATCAAAGTGGTGATGATTTCTCGTGGTGTTGAAATTTCAATCACCGGGTATGTAGAGGAGACGGAGGATGTACAGGTAGACTATATTACATATCTTTAATTATATTTAATGGTAAAAATCGTCTCCTAATATCTGTATTTCTTATCATGTTGGTAGAATATTTCTCTTATTATTATTAATGTATAGTGAACTTTTACCAGTAATATATCATGTGTGATTTCCTAATAGATTCACACAAACCAGTTCTGATTATGAATTTTTTATTAGAATATTGTTAATGGTTTTCAGGGTCAAACATCTTCCAACTGTTGTTTCTTACATTCTGGTAAGGATATTTTTACCTGTATAAAGAGGATGTGCATCTGTATATAAAGTATGTTACTACCCACTTTATATAGAAAATTTTAAGGACAACAACTGACAAACTGACTTTAATATCACATTACTCCTCTTACAAGTATGCTAATAGTATACTATATTTATCTGGTTATAATTTCGTTTTCAGACTATAAGATGGTTCTAATGGATATAATTCATTTAAGTAGATAGGTATCTTCGAAGGAATACTATTAGGATATATGTTGGTATGATAGTTGTTATTGTAGGAACTTTGGCTAAAATGGAAGTATTTGCTTTCTTCCTAATTTACCAATTAAGTATTCCCCCTTCATTATTACAATAACTCATGGCAAGAGAATTTATGTCAACATATTATAGTATGTTTTGGTGACTGCAGTATAGTAGAATGTTAAATCTGAGAGCCCTAGAGCTAGCAAGTTAATGTCTTCGTATATTAGGTTTATTTAGCCTCATGTAGTAGCATGCACAGCTTGGATCATAACTGTAACCTAGAAGAAACTTTCTTTGAGATTGCTGATAAAATGTCCAAATGTGATACTTATTGGGTTAAAGCTTTGAGCGGGATAACATGTTTGTCAGGTTCCCAAAAAGGGTTACACAACCTGGCTTAGTAGTAACATAGTCCTGAGTCTGCCAATGAGTTAATAATTTCACCAAGTTTGTACAGACCTTGTTCTTCTTTCTTGTTAGGAGAAGGTGGAATTTGTCTTGCACATGAGAGTTGTTTTTCATTGTAAGGCTCAAAAAGAGAGATAAGGAAGGTATTGTGGACCTTTATATACATGTGCAAGGCCACTGTAGAGGTACTTATCCCCACCTTACCCTTATCACCCATATTGGAAATAATACAATTATTTGAGGTGATAGGATATAATACTTGAAAGTTACTATATATCTTCAACCCATAGTGGCAAGCAGTATTGTATACAGGAAACCTGTTCCACTCTGGGGGAAATATCTATACTCTAACACAAAAACTATAAAGACTTTTGATAATCCCCTTGTATATGAACCTAAGTGCATATATGCAAGAAGGAGAGCCATCCAGAATGATCACAGGATATACCATAAGATGTTTCCTAATTGGCGGCATCAACTTGAATTTAGATTATAAGTCAAATGAATCAAGAACTATATACTGTTTGTGTGCTTAACACACCCAGGACAATATATAGTTCTAGAGATCATTTTACTAAGCGGGCTATACATATTCAGAGTTTAATCGTGTTGGCACTTGTAAGACCATAGTTGGTGTCCCTAAGGATAGATTATATATACAATAAAGATAAGTATCCGGAACAGTGTATATATGGTTATGTGCATACTCTTGTTAACAGACATGCTCCATGCCATCTATTTTCCTCCAGCTTGCAATTCTTGCCCTTTCTAGCTGATCATAACTTCACTTTTTATGTGGCAATAACCATGATGCACCAAATCCTGCCCTTTGCTTAAGCTAAACTCTTTCGCAACAGAGCTCCCTCCTTGTGTAACTGGGATAGCTACTACTTCTCCTGGCCCCTCCAGGTCAACCTCTTCCACATAGCACTGCATAGCCTCTTACTCAACCCACTCCTCTCCCGCAATCACATCTGGTCCCATTACTGACCACCTGATAGTATCAGGCAACCCTGCTGCATGCACTGTCTGTAATGCATGCTCCTGGGAAGCCCAAGAGGACTGTGCTAGCAAATACCCCAACCTAACCAGGTTTGGCTAGCCACTCACTTCCTCCAACTCTGGACCCGTCTGCACCCTATCCAACCCCGCCACAAGGTCCTATGCTGCAGTCACAGCCAGTATGTTCTGTGCACCCAAAGCCAAAATCAAATGGAAGAAACCCGCTATACCAGCATAACTCACAATGTCCAATGACAGCAGCCGACAGTCTCATGGGCCTAGTCCTTTGCCCTCTGCAGTACGCAGGTTCTTCACACTTCGCTCCTCCCCCGCACCTCATCCAGAGGCTGACTGCATGACTGCCACCGCCCCTGACCTAATAGCTGCTGTCCTCCTTCAAGCCAACTCCGCTTTCCCTCTCTCCTTATCTACTTGAGTCAATTCTAAAGGCTTACTCACCCTCTTAGGCACTGACTCATACACTCCCTCTACTACCTACTCACTCTATTATGAAACTATGAATCACGGCCTTAACCATGCTCTCCTATTAGGAAAAAACCCATACCACATATTCTGCCCCTCGCTAAATGAGGTCTAACTTACAATCAATAGCCTGCCTACAGCCTGCAATCCTGAGGACTAAGCTGACCTATTTCCTACCCACTCTGAGTCACTCGGCAAAGCAACAGATATTGCTATCTACTCAGTATGCTTCATGCAAACTCACCCTGAAATTTGCGCTACAAAATCACTAGTTCGGTAGTTGTCACCTTTGCCCAAGACAAAGTTTACAGGATTGGCTCCATAGTTAACCTCTTCTCACGACTGAGGAGGGTTGAAAAGGCCTACTAGTCTGGTAAATTTATACAATGCCGGAAGTGCATGCTATAAGGCCACCACTCCCCCATATACAAGACCACCAACCTAACTTGCCCTATTTGTACTCTGGCACATACGTGTGCACCCCATTGCTGCCCGATTCCCAAATGCCCTAAAGGTGGAAACAGCAAGTCAGTTGCTGGGGGCTATACTGCTTCCCCCCATATGTGCTCCATTTCTTCAGGACCCCATCCTGCAACTGACCATTCCTGCCCATCACACACCCTTTCCCCCATCGATGATGACTCCCCCTCTGGGCCGGAGGATGCCCCAGAGCATAATGGCGACATGGATCAAGATGCATCCCTACAGCTTGAGCCACCAAGGACAACTTCCCGCACCACTGCCGCCATGAATCTTATAACCCCCCACCAGCCACACCCACTGAGTGACGCTCTAGCTGACCCTCACCCGAAATCTGTTGCACCAGTTCCCACCTTGCTCTCCAGTTCTCCACTCCCTCATTGCACATCAGGCTTTCCCTGCCAATGAGTCCCTCACTAGACCCCCATATCTAATGCAGGCGTCAGGCTCTACCCTTGCCCTGATTCTACACAACTGCCTTGGGAGTTGATATGTCTTTCTTTCCTTATTGAATAGCAGCAAGGCTATCCCTACCCCACCACAGTTAGTTGCCCTGCAAGAAACCTAGGGTTGCTATTTATGCTCACCTTGATTTCATGCAAGTTTTTGCATTGCTAACAGTTTTGTTCCAATGACTGGATCGTATGGCGATTGATATTCACTGCCCCTCACGCAGCTATAATTTGACTCAAAGGGTCTTCCGTATTTAGAATCCAGACTCCACTACTAGGTGGTTGTCGAACCTCCAAAAATCACCCCACCACCCTTCAATGGCACGATAAGACTAGGAGTTTAGAACCATGCCATTCCGAATCCCGCTTTTGCCCTATTTGATAGCTCAAGGGGTGTCACCCTCCAACTAACCAGCTTCGACCATGTCCCAATCACTATCAAACTCTCAAAGCCTTTCCTGCGCCATCCTGACCCCACACCTAACTGAGCTAAAGCTGATTGGTCTACTCTCTCTCCACTTATTAAAGTTCATACAGTGCCCGTCCCTCACCCTCTCCCAACATCCTTCTTACTTAGTACTTGTTTGATCTCTACCATGGCACCCTTACCTCCCTCCTACCCCTACAGATACTGAACTAGTACCCTTGGTTACGGTCAAAGTCCTGGTAGACAGAAGATTTATCACAACTCTGTCTGGCTTTCAACAGAGAGGAAAGGATATCACCTATATTCCCATCCACCACGCTCTCTGACAGTGCCCCTCCCTCCTGCCTTGCATATTTCAAGGCTATAAAAAAAGGCTAAAGCATCACACTGGAATTCATTCCTTGCCTCCTTGGACTCTAAGTCACTAAAGGCTGCCTATGGAATTGTTAGCAGTCATGGCCCTGCCCGGTTCCCCTCCTTTCCAAACACAACGACACCCATCCAACTCAATACCTCCCTTTTGCATCACCTTTTCCCTCCTAAAGACCATCAACACTTACCATACATCCTGCGACCCTTTGTAGGCTTGCTGCCACTTCAGAAACTGGAAGACTCCCTTGCACTCTGCAAGTCGGCAAACACCTCCACTCCTGGCCGTGAACTGATCCCCTATGCTATATGGAAGAGGATCAATATCATTATCCCCACCTTCCTCATCTTCCTCATCTTCCTCACCGCCCTCCTGGTTCCTCTCTTGACCTATGGTTTTCACCCTCTCTCTCTCAAAAAGGCAAACGGCATAGTCCTCTCCAAGCCTTGCAAAACTCATTTCTACTTCCGATCATCCTTCTGTATCATTGTCCTCCTTGTAACTGTGTCTAAGATTCTAGAAATGATAATGACAAACAGCCTATCATTAATACCCAGCACTATTGGCCTCATCCACCCTAACCAAACTCGCTCGTTCCCTGGACTAAGTACATTCGACCTATGTGCTTTCCACACCTATAAAGAACTCATACTACAACAGGCAGGCTACTAGACTACTTCCCTATTCCGCGATATCAAAGGGGGCTTTGATATTATTTCCACAAGTTATTTGTTTTCCCTACTCTGCACCAAGGATGTACCTCCTTATTGGGTCTCTTAAGTGTGTTGGTGTTTGATGGAGCGCAAATGCAAATTGATTTTCTAGGGATCTGAAATACTTTCTAGCCTATTTTAGTTGGCATCCCCCAGGGCTCCCCTATCTCTCCTTTGTTAATTCTTTAATATGTATCATCCTTACATTTATCAATTCCTAAGGCAATTATGTTTTCCTATATAGATAATATTTTTCCTGTAACTCTTGGATTTGGGTCATACAGGAGAAACAGGAAACTTCTTCAACATTACTACGCCCGCCTCTACAGGAAGGCCTCCCCCTTTGGAGTGTCCTTCTCCATCCGCAAAACTGAACTCATCCTTTTGCACCCTCTACCTGATCGTTCTCAGAACTCACTAGCGCCTTTTTTTCACATAATGGGAGTCTTTTCCCCTGTTCCTCCATAGTACAATAGCTCAGTCTCTGGTTATTCCCCTCACTGGAAACCTCCTCTCACTTTCTCAAGATGCCAGCCCTTACGCAAGGGGCTTCCAGTCTCATGAGGAAACTCTCTCCCTCAGGGATTGGAATAGTCCCTTTCCTCAACTGCAGGCTGGCTGTTGTCCTGCTCCTACCTATCCTCACTTATAGAGCAGACCTCCTTATCCCCAACGCCACCACTAAGCGGAAAATGGAGGTCGGTGAGAATAAGGTCCAGTGGTAAGTCACCAACTGTGTCACATTACTCCAGAATCCATCCTACTCTGTCAGGCTAGCCTTCTCCCTCTGAACATACTCCTCCCATACTGGTGGAGAATAGCAGCACTACGGCTTGCCTGCTCCCCACTCGAGATCAATCCAGCTGCAGTCCGCTTGCCTAATCATATCTATAATTCTCCCCTTTCAGGGCACATGATTCTTCCTGTCCCCTTCTTCGCTGTCTCAGTGCCAATTACGTCCCGCTTTGAGGGAACCAACTAAGGCCTATACCCGCAGTGCGCTTCCTGCTTGTCATTTATGGGATATGCGACCATTAGGTCATGGTGACAAAGCATGGCTTCCAACTACTGCAGATAAATTCTCACCTTCTGCCAGTGAGAGTCTCTGGCCCCCTCCTCCAATCCTGGGCACCGTCTTCTACAAATTTATCAAAGAAGACAGCAGAATATACCTCCTGGCTGAGTGGACACTCTGGTCCCGGCCCCAGCTGTTAATGGTAGTCGATTCTAAAGGCAAGCGAATCGGACTAGGCTTAACTCTTTCTTCGTAAAGGATGATTGTTTAGGAATGCTCGTAGGTAAAGTTTTTTGAGTAAAACTTATGATATTGATAAGATCCCTTCCCCGTTGCTTGATGATGGCAAATGCTAGGGAGGCACTTCGATATTTATATCCCGTATCTGAGTGTTCGCGGACTACAACCTTTTTACATATAAACAAGTATTTTCTCCTCCTCCTTTTTCTCTTAATCCGCGAGCGAACCCGCTTTGGCCCTGAAACTTTCTCTTCCCCCGTACAGCTAACGGTATGATCAGAGCTCCTGACTTCTCTGAGGGTGTGGACCCACTTAGTCTGAGTTGTCAACCTTCTTTCGGCTGTTAAGATATGGCCGCCCATTTTTGAACATGCCAATAACTTCTTAGAACTCCAAGGGGCCAGCTTGGTTGTTGGCCGAGTCTGCTTGGTGCCGTCTGATCCGGTCCTGCAGCTGGCTTTCAGGATTACTAGTGTTCACGATCCGGCTAAAACTTCTCGTCTTCCCTGCCTCTCCTTATCAACTTGTTCCTTTAGGTTCGTTGACCTTATAGGCATCATGGGGGCGTCAGCGTACTCTTGCTGTATATAGGAGTAGCCTACTTCAATCGCCATTCATACCTATCTAGGACTACACGTACTCTCTTAACTTCAACTAGCTATATCTCTGCGATTTCTTGACAGAATCGCTTAGTTCTAGTTCCCTGACTGAGTCAGAGAGGCCCCTACATGTACCCAACAGACAGCATCTGGCCGGATGGACTTCAACAACGTATACGTGGTTACGAGATGTGTTCCAATTACTCATATTAATTCGTACACGAGCAACTGCACTAGGTACCTGTGTCGACTACCAGGGCAAACGCCGGGGCCGCAGGCGGGTAATAGCCTCTGGAGGTTCAGATTCATGCAGTTCCTCATGAAAAGTCATGTAATCATCTGGGACGTTGTTTGTGCCTAACACGAGCTCCCTCCTCTGTGCGTATTCTTCTGAATCGCTTTTTAAAGGGACCCTCTCTTTAGGTACCACATCAAAATAAAACAAAACAAAATTCAAAAATAAAATCCAAACTTAAACAATTCTGATATTTACCAGTCCCTTCTTGAACTCGACTTGGTAGGGTGAAAAACCTAACCTGTTTGCTTGACCAAGCTAGGTAAACCTTTTCCTTGTCATTCAACATATGCCTGCTTTGGCATATCCATATTCTCCCTATGAAATACCTCCACCAATTCTTGTGCATGCTCTAGGTGGTCTGGTGGTTCCCAAGTATTTCATCTTCGGAACAACCAGTCCACTTGACAAAGCACCGTAACTTACACATCATTTGGTTGTGATCTCCCACGCGCCGCGTATAAGAGATTATTTCACACTTCAGGATTCCTTCGCTTTCCTATTCAAAATCAGAATCGATTTCTTCTGGCTTGCGGGGAGGTTCTTCTCATGCTGGTGGTTTGGATATTCGATAGAGTTCCAACAATGATACATGGAATATAGGATAGCTCTTCCATCTTGGTTATAGTTCTAGTTTGTAGGCACGTTATCCCCCTTTTTCCAATACCTTAAACGGGCTATACAGCTTTGGGCTAAGCCTATTTGTGGGTCGTTTGGTGCTTATGCTTTTTGCATTTAAGATGACTAGGTCCCCGACCTTGATGTCTGGTAGCAGCTTAGCCTTTCAGTTGTAATATTTGCACATATTTTACCGCATTTGTTCCTACGCTTCTCGTACCTGCTGATGTATCGCTTGCATCCAGTGTGCGTATAGCTGTGCGCCTGGATTTTGGGCTTCACGTTCCTTCATCTATTCTGTTTGTGTTTGGAATCCATAGTTTGCGTAGAAGGGTGACATGCTATGCACATTCGTTACCGAATTGTAGTAGGCATGCTTGGCTAGTGGTAACAACTGGTACCAGTCCGTTTCATCATTCTTGACAAAGTTTCTAAGGTATCCTTGCTGCACTTGGTTGGTACTCTCCGTTTGTCCATCAGTTTGCGGGTGGTATGCAGTTGACATCTTTCGGTTTATCCCTAAGGTTTTGCATAGGGATTCCCAGAATTCTCCAGAGAACCTTGCATCCATGTCAGATATAATATCCGCTAGAAGTCCATGTAGCTTCCAGACTTCCTATAAGAATATGTTGGCAACCTCTTTTGCAGTTGCATAACTTTCTAGACCTATGAAGTGAGCCATCTTTGTAAACCAATCCACGACTATCATAATTTTTGTTCTTCCTTGTGATTCTGGAAGTTGTGTGATGTAGTCGGTCGATATGGATGACCAGGCTGCGCACGGGACTTCTAGAGGCCACAGCAGACCGAACCGCGCATGTCGTAGGGATATATTATGTTAACATTCATCGCATGACCGTATGTAGTGATTTATCCACACGGTCAGCCCCCTCCAAAAAAAGTCTCTGTTAACAATTTCCCGAGTCTTCTCCAGTTCAAAGTGTCCAGCTTCCTTAGAGTCGTTGCAACCTTTGGCTATAGTTGTCTGCAGCTGTTCGTTGTCTGGAGTGTATAGGTTATTCTTATAGTATATCAGTCCTTCACTTAATGCCCAGTGTCTTGGTAATGGTTTGCTCACATAGGTTAATGTTTCCAATTCTTGCTTGTGTTCCTGCCAGTCTTGATCGTTCTGGCCTGCCTCTTTGATGGTATTTTAATAATATCTGGTCATATTGCCTAATATCGACCTTGGACATTATAGCATTAGACATTAGGAGTATCCCTTTGTCTTGTCTTGATTGATGATCTATTGCATCAAGAAACTCATTTTCGGCCTGGTTCGCTTGCAAGTATCCAACCACTACCTGGGTCTTTGTTACAGCTGTTTGTCAGGGTGATAGATCCGTGCTTCCAAATCCGTCTTTGCCCCTTGCAGTTTCACCTAGTCCGTCAACCTCTATCGCCTCAGCTGCGTGTATGTTCTCAATGATCATTTTTGCCATTCAGTTCCCTTTGCGAAATTGGCAATCTTGGTTTCCATGGTTCATTATGATAACCTTGATTGCTCTGGTGTAATCAGCGTCAATTACTCCTCCGGCAATGCTGATTTCAAATTTGGCGGCCATTCCACTTTGTGGTGCCATCAGTACATATGTTCCTTTTGGTAAGCCGACGGCAATAGCAGTTTCCACCAACCATTGTTCTTTGGCCGGAATTATAAAGTGGTCGAATGCGTGCTGGTCGAGTCTGGCTGCTAGTGGGTCCTCTTTTGTAGGCATTCGTGCTTTTGGAGTTAGCAAATTTATTTGCAAGAAATCAGTAGACTATGTGCCAATTATTCTTTCCTCCCTTTCTGGCTGATTTAAGTGCACCAGTGATGATTTGGAAGTGAGAAGGTTTAAGTATTGACAGTTCGCTATGAGCAGCTCCCTCCTCTAGATGGTACACCGACCGTCGGCTTAGAGCCTCTGGCTTGCCGCCTTGTTTTCCTGGTCTGTAGACAATCTTGAAATGGTAGTTCGCTTGTTGCTGAGCCCATCATATTTACCGTGGATTCCATTCCTTAGTTGTAAGGAAGTTCTGTAGATTCTGGTGATCAGTGTAGACAGTCACTGGTTTTTCTGTTCCGACCAGAAACTGTTTCCACTCTTTAAATGCTTCCAGAATCGCCGATTGTTCTTTATCATGGATATCATAATTTTACTCAGTAAGGTTCATCTTCCGTCAGTGGAAAGCCACCGGGTGTAGCTTTTTGGCTTTAAACTGTGAGAGGACGCATCCTAGAGCAAAATCGCTAGCATCTGTTTCCACAATTGTTTCTCTGTCAGGGTAGAATTGACAGAGTATAAGGGCAGAGATGAATCTTTTCTTAAGTTCATCAAATGCCACATCTTGTTCTGGCCCCCAGCTGAATTTTCTGGGGTCGCCCTTCAATGTTTTGGTTATTGGTTTGCAGATTTTGAAGAAATCTTTAATGAAACGTTGGTAAAAATTGTCAAAGCCAAGGAATATTTGTACCTCCTTGACCGACCTTGGTGTCTTAGAATTTTTTATGCTCACAACTTTTCTTTTACTCATGGTGACTCCATCAATGGGCACAATATAACCCAAAAACTATTCTGGTTTGACGTATAAAACTGACTTTGTAGTTGATACCTCTAGATCATATTCTACCAAGGGAGAGAGGACCTATCTGTCCAAGTCAATGTGTTCTTCCTCAGTCTTGGAGTAAATCAGGATATCGTCCAGGTATACCACTACTCCATAATCTAATAAATTCTCTCTAAGTTTTGTTCTCAATAGCCTGGAATGTGGCAGGCACGTTCAGCAGCCAGGAAGGCATTACTTTGTATTCACAGTGGCCGTATCGGGTCCGGAATGCTGTCTTCCACTGCTCTGCTTCCTTTATTCTTAGGAGGTGATAGCCATCTTTTAAGTCGAGCTTGGCGAATATTTGGGCCCCAGCCACTCAGTTGCGGAGCTCCCTCATTAGGGGTAGCAGATGTTTGTTAGCCAGCATTAGCTTATTTAACTGTCAGTAGTCCACACATAGCCTCTTTGAACCGTCAGGTTTAGGGACAAAGAAAATTGGAGCCCCTGCACGAGATTTACTTCCCATGATTTTCCCTTCCTCCTGCATTTTCTGCAGGTAATTGTTAAGCAAGTCCAGCTGGGGGGCTGACATAGGATATCTCGGGGACCATGGCGGTACTGCGCCTAGTATCAAGTCAATGGCGTGGTTAAAGTTTCTTCTCCCTGATAGTTTTTCTGCTGTTTCTAGTGCAAAAACCCCCTTGAATATCTTGTATTCCTGAGGTATTTGCTGGATCTTCGTTGACTCTGGAGCGGATACTATTTCGATTCATCCAATATATCGTGCTTCCGTATCGTACCCCACGGTCTCGCCCCATGCAAATGTCAGGTCTCTGCCCTCATCATTAACATGACCATGGCATTTTATGGCTTTAAATGTCCATTTTTGCGCATCCTCAATGTGCCTTATGGGATGTTCTGTATGCCACCATCCAACTGGGATGATAAGGTCGTATTTGCCAGCATTAATAATTTCGCAGGAGATGTGAGATCGGTGTGGATTGCTTCCGATCTATAAGAAAATAGGATGTGGTTAGTTTTTTCCCCCGTTTGTGGCTGTGTTTCCTTCAAAGGTGTAAATGTCCAGGCTATTTGTGCGTGTGTGCTATGGTATGAGCTGTGTATTAACCAGTTCTTGGTTAATTAGGAATATGTTAGACACTGAGTATAATAGAACACGAATCGGGATCCGTTCTCCATTTGCTTCAATGGTTGCCCTGACTTCTGGGCATGAATAATAACGCCGGGCAGGTGATTCAGTTTTATTTCTTTTATTAGGGCCGCTAGGGGCCAGTGCAGGTCTTTTGTTGGACATTTTCATTGTTGTGGTAACTTAGAGTGTTTGTTACTATGCCCGCACAGTTTCGGCTATTTTAGCCTCCTCAGAGAATCTAAAATCTATGTCTTTGGTGTACTGGGCAGCCAACTACTGGCGGTCTTTACCCCTTCCAGAAGGGTTCCCATTCAGCTGCCTTTTGCCCTGCCTAACTAGAGCCGAACTGTTATTATTAGGTGGTATTCAGGGGATTCTTCATGCATCACCTCGGTTACCCCATGTGTCTATCATGCCTATCCTGTTCAAAAAGCCGGAGTCCAGGTTTGGGACGGATTTAGCACGCTCCATTTTACGTGTAGCCTAGGTAGCCATAGTTACTCATTCTCTTCCACTTAATTTTTCTTGATGTCAGGAATCCTGTTCCGTTTCTCCAACTATTCTGTTGTCCAGCTGACCTGTAATATATTTCGTTCATGGAAGCCCTCTTACAATTCAGGCTAGACTGATTTTCGCTTGTCATTTTAAAGAAGTCCCATGTCTGCGCTGGTCTGTCCGGTCTTCTTTGGATCACTTGTAAGTTTTTTGGGCTTTATAAGGATTCAGGTTTAGTTGAAGATCTTCTGTACTGAGGTCCGATGTACATCAAATGTTGCACTACACTTTCTCGCTTTTGAGTTTCAGGTTCCTAGGGTTAGTCGCGGACTACCACGAGCCGCCGTCCAAGTTGCTCGCTTCTTGCTCGCCGGTCATTCTTAGGTCTGCGATACTCAAGTAGTTCTGGATTACTTTTCGTGATTCTCGCTTTGGTTTTAACTTTCCCACGATGCAGCCTGGACCACCTGCTAGCAGGACTTTGCTGAGGTCCAGCCCCCTTGTTGATCTCGGTGTCGTTAAGGGGTCCATCACTGAGTACCTGTCGCCGTTGCTGCCGGTACCTGAAAACCCTTTTTATGTTCATCCATGTCATCCAGTTCCCAAATCCTGGGCTGGTTGACTTGGTTCACCCTAGTAGTGGGTGCTAGTTGCCCATTTAATATCATGGGTCGTCGATTTTGGGGTTTGAAATTTCCCGGTTTCTGTCCTATAACCAATACTTGGGCCTGTTTCCGGCAATACTTCCTAGTATGGTTGGCCAACCTGCAACGGGTGCATTGAGTGGCTCTCTTTCGCTCTTTAATTTTGTCCTTAGGGATTCCTTTATGAGCTTCAACCCAATTTGTGTGCTCAACCTTTCCTTCCGCGGAGGCTTTTTTCACTTTTTCAGCTTGTTTTTGGAACTTGAAGGCAGCTTTTACAGCTGCCGTATAGGGTTTTCGCTTTTTATTGCCTGCAGTGGTCTTGCTAGATTTTGATTCCTCCTACAGTTTTCTTTTCTGGGAGTAACTATTCACTTGGTCAATTTTTCTGATTAACCCTTGTTGTTCCTTGAACGATTCTTCCTGTTTAGTAACCCTGTGGACTACCTTTAGCCATACGCTATCCAAGTCATGATTTTCATGTGATAGCGTACGCATAGCTTCAATAGGGAGTTGCCACTTAATTATAGTTCTCCAAGCGATACCAGATAGTTCTGCCTCGATGTTGTGGTTTTCTATGGTGAGGAGATACTACTCTATATCCCCTATATACCTCACCTTCTCCATCTCGGCTAAGGCTTTTTGTGCCTTATGCAGTACGCAGAATCGTGCTGTAACTTCGGCTCGGAAAGCAATCCTGAAGTCATAACCCTCATGGTTTAGGAATCCGTGGTCCCCTGTCATTTACTTCCAATAGGTTATCGAGAAAGGGGCTACCTTGGTTACTTCCATTCTTCAAAACGCATACTTGATGCGTTCTTCATCGTTTTCCCATTGCCATGTGTTTCCCCCAAAATAGTTCTTGCAATTTGAAAATATTGCAGTATCAAAGGCTGTCTCCTATATTTAATAAGGCGGCACTGAGATTCGAACGCCGTATCTTGTAGACTAAAAAGCTGTGATTCCACTATTGCGCTACTGAGTTGTAAGGATACAGGAGGAGAAAACCCGAAATATATATACCCATATCCATATCACGTGAAATCCAGCCATACATGTGACTCGTCATATGTGTATGTGTTACATGACTTACATACACACATGACTACATAGAATGTGATAACGTATTTTTTCCAACACTTCCCCTATGTTTCCAATTCTATCTTCATCAGTAATTTCTCAAATGAAATCCGCGATAATCCCTTAGTACATAGATCTGATACATTGTTTTCCGACTCAACTCTAACTACTTGAATATCTCCTTTCTCACACAGCTCTCTAACAGAATGGTTCCGGACATCGATGTGTTTGGTTCGATCTGAGACTCCATGGTTCTCGGTGAGACTTGTTGCAGTTGTATTATCACAGTATACAATCGGCGTTGTTGTGATGCCCTTTTGCTTTAAGCCATGTCTATTCCAAACTCTCTGGTTTGCCGCAAATGACAGTGCGACGTATTCGGCTTCTGTAGTAGATTGAGCTACTATGCGTTGTTTCTTGGAGCGCCACAGAACTCTATTCCCATGAGTCTGTATAATCAATCCAGTGAAGGATTTTCTATCGTCGAGGTTCGATGCAAAGGAACTGTTGCTGTAGACTTCCAGAGGCAGAGCCTCTGTATCGTGCTGTAAGCTTAGTCCTTTGTTCTTGTACCTTTAAGATAGCGAAGACCTCGTTTGGCAGCTGTTAGGTGGGTGTTTGTTGGTTTGGATGCAAACTGACTGAGGAATACGGTCGCATATGCGATGTCTACTCGGGTAGCGACTGCAGCATACATCAAGGATCCTATTATGGATTGGTATGTTTTCTGGTCGCAGAGTTCCTCATCAGGAGTAGCTTTAACAAGTGGTGAGTGTGCTTCAATTGCCGTTTTGGCTTCATTGGCATCGGTCATACCAAATCGTTCAAGAATTTCTGTAATGTATCTTTCCTGGTATAGCTTGATACCGGTTTTTGCTCTTTTGATTTGGATACCGAGTAGCATAGATGCTTCACCAGAATTGGTACACAGGAAGCGGGATAGTAGTTTGTCAACACACTGGTTGACTTTGGAGGGATTGCTGGTGATGAGAATGTCATCAACGTATATACAACAGTATAAATCTGTTGCAATTAGGATACATGGATCGAAGTCGTTAACCTTTAGATTCATTGTTTCTAAGGCTTGGGTAAGATGTTAATACCATAGGCGTGGAGATTGTTTAAGGCCATAGATTGCTTTCCGTAACTTCCATACTTTTCCTGGTATGCGGTACCCTTCAGGAATTTCTAGATATGCTTCGTTGTCTATGTTGCCATACAGGAATGCACTCTTGATGTCTAGTTGTCGTAGGACGTATATTCTCTTGATTGCTAGACTTAACAATACCCGTAATGATTCTAGGCGTGCCACAGGGGCATATACTTCTTCGAAGTCTTGCCCTGGTATTTGGCTGAATCCTTTGGCACAATATCTCCCTTTTCGTCTTTCAATGGTTCCATCTGTTTTAACCTTTGTTTTATATACCCATCGTCCTTTGAGAACTCTCTTGGTATTAGGTCTGTCGACTTCGTCCGCAACCTTTCTGCTTTTCAGAACATCCATTTCCTCCTGCATTGCGATCTGCCATTCGCCCTATTCTTCTGACTTCATTGCTTCTGCGTAGCTTGTGGGGTCAGGCTGGTAGTAGGAGATTCCAACGAAGGATTCCTTGCTCATGGTGGTCTGTTGTTGTCGAATTTTCACGAGTCTCGCTTCTCGTTGCAGCTTATGTTGTAGACTAACTTGTTCAGGGGTACCTGTCCCTCCTTCGCCTCGCATGTAGCTTTTGAATGTTTCATCGCATTTTGTCAATTTGGTATTCAAGTCCATGAGCTTGGCTTTGGCTAGGTCCTTTCGATATTCCAGACCTTTGGTGGTATGGAATCGGGTACGAGTTGATAGTCGTCTTGGAGGTTCATCAGGGTATGCCCCTGGTACCTCAGTTTCTTCAGGATGGTCTTCGTATTCGACTGGAGAATTACTTTCATGTTGTTCTTGGTTTTCTGGAATGGCTTCTTTCTCGGGAAAGGTAGCAGTATTTTCTTGATGATATTAGAATGAAACTCCTTTCATTATCCCAAACCTGACCTCTCTTGCTTAAGTCACCGTATGTCGTTTAGGTACGTAAATTCGATATACTGTAGGACTGGAAGTGTAGCCTACTAAGTGACCTTCTTCAGCTGTAGGATCCAACTTGGTTATCTTTTCTGAAGGAATGTGTACTGTCGTAGATGTGAACCAAGGACGGAGGTGGTTAATGTTTGGTTTCAAGGCATATAGGTGCTCGAAAGGTGTTGTCTTTATCGTGGAATGCCATCGTCTATTGTATAGGTAGGCAGCAGTAGAATATGCTTCCCCCTATAGAAACTTTCGATCGGCTGGCAACATACATTGTACTATAGTTGTAAGGGTACGATTTATTCTTTCGGCAATACCGTTCGATATAGGGTTGTAGGCGGGTGATGTGGTATGGATTGTACCTCTTTCCTTTAAGAACTGGGATACTTTCTGGTTTACATACTCTGTCCCATTATCGGTGTGGAGACGTTTGATTCGTACTTCGAATTGTGTATATCTAAGGTTCCAGAAATCCTGTATTGCATTCTCAGCTCCGTTCTTTGACTTTAGCAAGTATAGCCAACAGTATCTGGAATAGTCGTCCAAGAATGTCATGTAATATTCGTTTTTTCCCAAGGTTAGGATTGATATACGACCGCTCAGATCTGCATGGATTTTCTCGAAAGGTTTCTTTGTTTCGATATTTTTTCCAGGTGGCACACTATGTGTTGATTTTTGCGTCTTGCAAGTTTTACAGTTAAAGTCTTGAGGTTGGAGAATGGGCAATATGTCGTTATAGCAATCTCGAATAGTGCTAGGATGACCAAGTGCCAAGAGTCTTTCCTCATAAGGTGTCATAAGAGCCTTCTCATTATGTGTCCTTATATACCACAGTCCGTCCTTTTTCTCCGCAACCATGAATATCCATCCATTCTTCACATATCTTCTCTCTCCTTTCTCAATTTCCACTCTTACTCCAATATCATCAATCCTTGATTCAGACACTAAGGAGTATCGAAAGGATGGTACATACAGTACTCTTCGGAGTAGAACCGTATGTCTGGATCCGTCCAGCAGTCGCACAGGGATCTGAATGTCTCCTGTTCCGGTTGCTTGATGAGTTCTGCCGTCTGAGGTTACTATATTTGCTTTTGTGGGTGATAGGTTTAGGAAGTCACCTTCGTTTGGCCATATGTGGTCAGTGGCTCCTGAATCACAATGCCAACTAATTGTCATCCTCCTATCGCTCTCAGTCACAATTTGTTGAGACTTGGTCATCAACACGGTAACGGTAGCGTCGGTAACGTTTATCGATTTTGGTCCCTTGTTTCGATATTTTTTCTCATTGTCTCTTTTGAGACCATGGCAGTCCTTGAGGTTATGGTTGTCACTCTTCTTGTCTCATGCATGGCACCAGGAACAGAACTTTGTTTCTTTTTGTTTCCTTAGTACGAATAGCACTTCTTCATCTTCCCTTTGTTCGGTTTTCTCTGCTGCACTGCTAACGAAGAATTCCCTTATGTCTACATAATGGTCATCTCCTCGTGCAGCCAGCATATAACATAGATCTCCATGTTGCTCCTTTATCGAAAGCAGGAAGAACGCTCCTTTGGTGGCTTCAGACTGGACTACCACTTTCAACGTGGTCAAGAGGTCGTCAGCCTTTTTGCCCTTTGCATTGGAGCATTGTTGGGATAACCGGTTCCATGCGTTTTCGAAGTGGGAGATGTGTTCAGAGATGTTTTTACGGGGGATGAGTTTGGTGAAGATGTTTTCAAGAAGGACTAGGTTTGTAGATGGTGTTTCTTTGTCAAACCGGTCCCTTAGTGACTGCCAAGCCTCAGAAGCCAAGTTGTAGCAGGTGATATCGGCTGCGTAGCTACCCGCTGCCTGGTATAGGAAGAACTTTGCTAGTTCTTTTCGCTTATTCCAGTCCTTGGTCTCTTTTGAGGAGGAGGTTCCTTCGTCTTCTGGCTCAGGTTGTTCAGTTGAACCGTCGACTATATTCCATAGATCGAATATGTTGAATGCCGTTTTCCACATTTGTGCCCATGACTGATAGTCCCGTTGTCCTTCCGATTTTGGATAGTCTTTTAGGGTAAGGGACAATCGTCCAACTGTGGAGTCTGTTGGTGAGGTGTCTTCGGTGGACATTTTAGCGGTTAACGTGGGATAGGTATTGTTGTTCGAATTGGTGTTGGGAGGAAACGAGTTTCTTCTGCCGATGATTCTACGACTGTACAACCTTTTTATTGCAAAGTACGCAAGCTGAAATCGAAATTCGTCACAACAGAATGGGAGTATGTTAGTTTCTTTGTGTAGACTTATAGGAAACGGTCTTAATCTCCAACACCCAGGACAGTCAATGATCGATGTAGGGTTGATATAACCTCGGTATTCGTCACTGGTTAAATCCTACGGTAGATGTGATGCTTTAGCTTCGATTTCGGATATTGGGTATTCGGGTGCGTCGTAGTTGGTATGTGGCATTTGTTTCATGATTTTTACTCTCTTCGTTTAGGGAGAGAAGAGTGTTGATGCAGTTACTGCAGTGAGATTGGTTGTGTTGTATATAGTAGACGTCTGCGTCACTCATAGAGTGCTAAGAGGGAGGAGGTGTGTGAGGAAGGTAACGGTAGAAGCGTATTAGTGTATAAACAGTTTTTGTCAAGTGGTATATGGTTGGGTAGCGGAAGTCTTGCTAACCCGGGCTCATAACCTGAAAATATTGCAGTATGAAAGGCTGTCACTTATATTTAATAAGGCGGCAATGAGATTTGAACGCAGTATCTTGTAGACTGAAAAGCTCTGATTCCACAATTGCGCTACTGAGTTGTATGGATACAGGAGGAGAAAACCCGCAATATATATACCCATCTCCGTATCACGTGAAATCCAGCCATACATGTGACTCGTCATATGTGTATGTGTTACATGACACACATACACACATGACTACATAGAATGTGATAACGTATTTTTTCCAACACAATTTAATAACCATATAGCACCTCCTGAGTAGGCTTATTCTCAAACTTGAATGGTGGATCCTCTTGCCGGCGGTTTGTCCATGACAATGCTTGCCCTAGTCAGTCAACCCATGTGTTTGCTTAGGATTCGAACTTTCGGCCAGGCAAGGGTCTTCGTGACGGCACACCACCTTGTCGTGAGGGCCCACCTCCGTCTTGAGATACCAGTTCATCATCTCCTGGGTTGGGTGCATTCAATGGAGGAGGCAGGAGTGGTTGCTTCCACCATTTCGGTTTCCATCACCTCGATTCACTGCCTTTCCTTTGTCTCTTCGGGGAATGAACCGAAACTCTTCTCCGCCATCAGCTGTGGTCCATATTTCCAAGCCCAGATTTTGCACTGGTTGTGGCGCTGTAACATGTGTACCTTTTCCAGTACCTCTATTCCCACTCTCGTTAACCTTTCCTTTGTAAGATTACATACATTTGACTTGATTTCTTTTGTATTTGAATTCCCTACCGGAATCTCTAGATTCCGGCGCCCTTATTACTGTATGCTTTAGAGTATAGGCAGGATTGTCCTCCAGGAGTTCCGAGGGAAGGAACAGGTCATGTATACCGGCGGTATGATAGAGGCTGTGTTGTGGGAAAGCCCCATAATTTCCATGACTCCGGAATGGCCACAGGATTCCGGTAGCTGTACACTCACCGGTAATGATAGTCGGTGTGGGTTTCCAGAGCGTCAGCTCTTGTAGGAAAGATTTCATCATATTTAAGAGTGGTCTCCTGGCTAGTAGGAGACATCAGACTTTAGATAGATGCCTAGATAGAGAATACACTTGGTTGAACTGCAATCCTATTATTCCCCATCGCTCTATAAACCATTCTATTGTACTTCCCTAGTCTTCGCCTCTCAGTAGGTCTCCTTTAGACCCTAAAGAGATAGCTGGCTACCGCTTTGGCTCTATTATATAACCGTTCAGATAGGCTAGCGCCTGTTACATTTCTTTCACCTCAGCAGGTGATATCTGGTTCTAAGGATTGAGAACAGTGGGTAGGATTGATCATCCTTCCCTTTACTTGATAACTAGTTAGAAGCAGGAGCGGCAGGGAGAGACTCCCAGCTCAGGTGCTACATTCATCATTACAGACAGAAGAAGTCAGACCACTAGGTCTGGAAGGATATCCAGACCTCGCAGCACACTGGGGAATAACCCATACACAGACCCAGAAGGAGAAGGTGACGATACACCTATACCTAGACAAAGTTTCCTGCAACCAGGAGACCTTCATACAGACTCTGAAGTGGACCTTACAGTAGAGTAAATCATCCAAAGGGAAAGCCAGAGAGCCGAGACAGCTCAGGAATCGAGACCAAGAACCATAAGCATCTTGGAGAGAGTCTTTGGAACCCTACCACACTCTGCACTACCCTCAAGAAGCGAGACACTACCTGGCGGATTCCCAGACTCCCCAGGACTCTCTAGACTAACACCAGTACCTCAAGGAAAAGGGAAAGAACCAGAAACTCCCAGACACCCGTCAGCACCTGCGCCAGCATTTAGGACGATGGCTGACGCTCCAGACCAACTCAGGAAACCAAAGATCAAGCTTCCACAACCATCTAAGTTCAGTGGAGAAGGCGAAGATCTACAACCAGACATACTCAAGCGCTGGTTTAGGGAGGTTAAGTAGTACTTATCCAAGTATGATTTCCTTGATGACACAGAGGATGTAGTGGACTACTATGGTGCCTATACAGAAAAGCGAGCACATAGTGCCTACCTCAACCTCATGGATGAGTTTGAAGACAACAACCCTTCCTTCAAGAATTCAAGACTTGGTTTAAGCCGCTTTATGAAGCATCAACCAATATATGACCTGTACCTCAAATGGCAGAAGATAAACAGTCCCCAGAAGGCAAGCCAGCGAGAATTTCCAAGATTGCGGGAGAACTAGAAGACTGCAGAGGAACACTGCCTAGAGACTCAATATCAAACTATGTACAAAGACAATGCTTTTTGGATGCCATGGATCCCAGGCTCAGAAGACATATAGAACTACAGAGAAGAGATACCGATACCTGGAATCAAGTTGCCCAACTGGCAAAGAGATATAATGCAACATTGTTCAAGACAGGAGCCTATGGGAGTAGCGGCAACTCCTCAAGCACCTCCGGAAATAAGCCAAACAAAGCTAAGAACTCTCTACAACAACCCAGCTACAAGCCAGCCGGAAAAGGCAAAGCTCCAGCAAGAAAATCGACCTCTTCTAAGCATAAGAAGCTAAGCTAACAGGAAATGGATCGACGCAAGAGGGAAGGAGCCTCTTACTAGTATGGAGAAGCAGGATATATGGCAAATAATTGTCCAAAGAAGGAAATAAAGTCCAATCATGTCACTGTCAACCAGGACACCCCCGATAGCGATGAAGAGTACTATAAGGCAGAAAGCGATGCCACAGAAGAGTTAGATGGAAGGAATACCATCATAACTTACGAGACAACTGTTGGCGCCCCCAAGGAAGCGGCCAGGCCAGGCCAAACATTAGGATTTACAATGCTAGTCAACAAGAAACCCGCCAGGGTCCTAGCAGATACTGGAATCATTGGCGGTACCCTAATCAGCAATTGCTTTGTTACAACAAACAACATCCCTTATACCAAAAAGAAGACGCCTACAATGCTAAAAAAGGCTGTCAAAGGATCCAGATCAAGCAGCAATCACTCCTGCATCACTGATATCGAAATTGGAAGCATGAAGGTACCTAAGGTACACATGAGCGTCACTCCAGTATCAAATTATGATATCCAACTCAGTATGAATGACCTCATACGCTTTGGAGCAGTCATAGACTGCCGGTAAAATACCCTCTACTTCCCAGACCACAACGTCAGAGCAAACTGCAATGGGAACAGCACCCAGTCTCGCTCAGCGATGACTAAACAGGAGGATATACCAGATTTCCTCAAGATGTTGTCCCAGGTTTTTGGTACAGAAATACCTGAAACTCTACCACCATTGCGGCGCTTTCACTACGGGATCATGATCAAGGACCGAGACCTTTATGTTAAGATGCCAACCTTCAAGACCCATGAAAAATTGATTACTAAATTCAAGGCATGGATAGAGATACAAATCAGGGCTAGGATACTCAACAGATCACAAACTCCTAGAGGCGCCAGCATGTTCATACAAGGGAAACCTGATGGTAGGATAAGACCATTAGTAGACCTTCGCTACAGGAGTAAGAACACTAAGAAGGACGAAGCCCCAATCCCTGATCAGCAGCTCATACTCAACACTGTGGGCAGAGCCCAATTCCGAAGCAAGATTGACCTCAGTGATGCCTACTTTCAGACCAGGGTTGAGCCTGAGGATGAGAATCATAACACTATCAAGACACCTTGGGGAGGCTTCGCCTGCAAGGTAATTCTGCAAGGAGACACAAATGTGCCAGGAACTTTCATGAGAGTCATAGAAGATACACTATCAGAAGAGTTAAGAGTCTTTGTATGGGTATACATTGACGATATCCTGATATATAGCGATACACACCAAGACCATATCAAGCATATCAAAGCTATTTGCCAGAAACTGCAAAAAGCGCAGCTTTATGCCAACCCTAAGAAGACTGTGTTCTTTGCACAAAAGCTTGATATCCTAGATCACCTTATCGATGATAAAGGCATTCACCCAGCACCAGAGAAGATCAGAAGCCTTGAGGACTGGATACAACCTCATAACAGAGAGGAACTTTAGCGCTTTAGTGGGATGGTTAATTTTATCTCCTAGTTCCTACCACACATCGCCACCATTACTGCACCACTTACAGAGCTTACCGGCGATGCTGAATGGGTATGGACAGACTTGCAGGAAGCATCCTTTCAAGCAGTGAAAAAGGTGGCGAAAAATCATCAAATTCTTAGACCTATTGACTATACCAACCCAGAACCAATCTGTCTATTCACCGATGCATCTCCTACCGGTAGTGGCGCTTGGATAGGCCAAGGACCAACCAGCATTACAGCCAGACCAGCAGCATTCCATTCCAGGAAACTGTCAGCCTCTCAGAGTAACTACCCCACCCACCAACAGGAAGCGCTTGCAATAGTTGAGGCTGTACATGCCTTCACCCACCTGTTGTTCCACACAAAGTTCACCATAGTTACCGATCGTGAGAGTCTTACCAAGCACATTACAGAAAAGAATCTCACTGAGCGGCAGCACAGATGGATAATGCATCTTAGCCGCTTTGATTTTAAAATAGAATACATGCCTGGAGCTACGAACCTTCTGGCAGACAATCTATCGAGAGTTCATGAGACCAATTCAGGGCCTGAAGATATAATACCAACGGACCCCAACTCCGAAAATTCAGATCTCCAGAACCACAACTCCAATCATATTCAAACCAACTACACTTCTTGCTCATACTATAACCTAGATTCCGACAGCGAAATGGAAACCATTGAAGTAATACACCACTCTCCATCCCTCACTACTCGTGAATCTATCTACCGCTCCTTCCCAGACTACGTAGCAGGCAAAGACATAGCAGCCAATGCTGTCACCAGCTCGTCAAAGGGCAACAATAGCGCTAGCAGCAACGATAGCAGCATCCAGGTAGGAAACTCTTGGGAGACACAGCTACTTTGAACCTTCACCAGATTAGAGAGGAACGAAGCCATTCTGCGCTCTCTTGGACTGCCTGCTATGATGACTAGTGCATTACACACAGAGACAGCAAAGAAGCCAATGGATATTTCCCCCGGGACCCAGAAAAGTGAAAGCAGGCAAAGAAAGTGAAAGCAACATCAGATGCCTCAATGGACAGTAGCCCCTCTCCATCAAACGGTAGCTCTATGTCCCTACCCTAACCAGGAAACAAATACCTCAGACTTGCAGATATGTTAACTCCAGCCTCCCCACCTCCAGCTTCACCAGCTTCGCCAACTTCTAGACCCCTCTATAGTGATCCTGAAGCTTTCTGGAATTCTACAAAAGCTGACATGGCCCTGACCTTTCTTGGTACCCTCCATTCATCCCTGATGGGAAAATTCCGCCCCGGTGTTATTGAAGCTCTCCTGAATGACCCTCTTTTCTGGTGAGTCCTGGAGACCACTGACAAGCTACAATATTCAATCCAGGATGGCCTTCTCATAGCTGACAATACCAATGGCTATTCTAACATCTATATCCCTAAGGGACCCTTAGAAAGGGGAGTATCCCTTCGGGACTTCATCCTTAAAACAGTTAATGAAGGTCTAGGACATTTCTCAGCTCACAAGTCCTACAAGTACGCCGCTTGTTTCTTCTGGTGGCCTCAGATACGTCAGGACTTTATAGCCTACTCCTGCTGTTGTGCTCAATGTCAGATCAAAACGGAGTCAACCACACTTCCAGCAGGTAGATCTCTAGCCCAGCCAGCACCTGACGAAGCCTACCAATCCCTTGCCATCGATTTCGCTGGCCCTTTCAACAAATCAAACAACCACACAACTATCATAGTTATCATCGATTGCTTTACCTCCTATACTCATCTTATACCACTTCGGGACTCTGCCACCTCCCAGAAAAGTATTAAGTAAGCTACAGAAGACGATATTTGATATTCATGGAAATCCTCTAACCATAGTACTGGACCAAGACTACCACTTTACCTCCAAGGTCTGGTCTCAGATGATGAAGTCAATGGGGATCCAGGTCTAGATGGCACCTCAATACCACCACCAAACCAATGGTCAGGTAGAGAGCCGGATTCGCACCCATATACAGATGATGAGGAACTTCATCAACAAAAGACCGAATAACTGGTCCAATGCCCTCCATGCGAAAGCAGCACCCATGAATAGCGCCCCCCATGAATCCTTAGGAATATCTCCCTACTGAGCACTCTATGGACGCTCTTGGATGCTCTTCAATCCTCAGATCCACCAGCAAAGTACCAGCAGTGGACGTGATCTTGAATGCGCATGAAGCTACCAGGATGGAAGTTGATATGGCCAGAAAGCATGCCACATTCCGGCAGACTGTACGAGCAGATAAAAAGTGGAACACCTATCGAACACCATTCAACATTGACACCAAAGTTCTTGTTAGAGGACGCCCTACACCTCCGCCCCTGGACAATCCAAGAAGCTAGAACCTTGCTGGTTTGGACCCTTTAAGGTCCTACAGCATGACTCTAGTAGCGATAACTACAAGCTGGAATTGCCTAAGAGAATGGAGCACTAGAAGCCATACTTTCACATCTCATGCCTCAAGGAATACCATGAGAACGATCCCAATAGATTTGCATCCATGAGGATGGATAGGCCGGCCCCTATACTCATCAACAATGCAGAAGACTGGGAAGTAGAGAAGATACTGGATTATCGCCTTCAGAACAAGAGAGTCGAGTTCCTGGTAGACTGGAAAGGGTTTTTAAGGACGGATGACTCTAGGGAACCTATCGAGAACCTGGAGAACAAATGTATATATTAGCGGAATATTGGAAAGAAAACCACAGCACAGAAGTGATGCCTAAAATCACCTCCCACTATGTCAGGACCTCTTGGGAGCCTATAGAAGTCTCTACAATCCCTTGCCCCAGAACCATAGTACCCAACGATTTCTGGCAGCCCAAAAACGATGAAGAATATGATTCTGCACGCTCAGATGCTTGCAACTTCGACACTGATGATGATTCTATGTTCTGGCCTTGGGAGAGCGGCGATGAGGCCTAAGGCTGTAGGAGAAGATAAGTTTTGTTCAGATTTGGGGAATGTAACATGTGTACATGTTCCAGTAGCTCTGTTCCCACTCTCGTTAACCTTTCCTTTGTCAGATTTCATAATTTTGATTTGATTTCTTTTGTATTTGATTTCCCTACCTGAATCTCGGATACAAGCGCACTGATTCCAATATTCATGGGAGGATAGGCAGGATTGTGACCCAGGAGTTCCAAGGGAAGGAACAGGTCATGTGTACCGGCGGTAGGATAGAGCCAGTGTTGTAGGAAAGCCCCAGGCTTTCCTGGACTCAAGCAGGGCCACAGGATTCCGGTAGCTGTACACTCACTAGTAATGATAGTGGCTGTGGGTTTCCAGTGCCTTAGCTCTTGCAGGAAAGATTTCCAGTATTTAAGAGTAGTCTCCTGGCTAGGAGGAGACATCAGACTTCAGACAGATGCCTAGACAGTGAATACACTTGGTTGAATGGCGATCCTATTGTTCCCCATCACTCTATAAACCATTCTATTGTACTCCCCTTGTCTTCGCCTCTCAGTAGGTCTCCCTTAGACACCAAAGCGATAGCAGGCTACCTCTTAGGCTCTATTGTATAACCCTTCACACAGGCTAGCACCTGTTACAGGCGCCACTTTTTCCCACACTCTTGGTAGGTTCCTCCCAACATATAGTTGCACCAAAGTTTAATTCAGGCGAGTCAACATTCGATTTAGTTCCTCGGTTGCAGCATTCAGCCTGACCATATAGGCCTCAATTTCTGACTACTGTTGTTCAAGGCGCTGGTGCAGTTCTCGTAACTCCTCTCTGGTCCGTTCATGTTCTTTATGTGCGGCAACCTGTCTTTGCAGAAGTTCTGCTTTTTTGCCTAGCCAAAGCCTGTTCTAGCTGGGGGTCTCTATCCAGCGTCTCTTGTCCTGTTGCCCCAAGTTTAGCATGAAGTTGGGTACTTGACGCTTCAGTGTATCCAGCCCATTCTTCCTGCGCCCGTAACTTTGCCTCCAACCGTTTGTTAATGGCATCTTGAAGTGGGGCGATTTCAGTTGCAAACATTTCAAGTCCCCAATTGACCTGATTCTACTCTTTGCTTATGATCTGTTCTCCATGGGTTATCCGTTGAGCATGGTGCTGGGGTTAGTTTGCCTGATTCTGAGCATGACCAGTTAGTTCACGGTAGGCTAGATGTTGCATATCAACCGATTCCTGGATGGTACGGTTGAAGTAGCTAATTGCCTGGCCTATACTTTCTGCTAATAATTCCATAGCTGGATTTCTGGCGTCTGTGGGACGGGGAGTGCTTGATCGAGTTACACGGGCTGACTTTCTGACTCCACTTAGCTGTGAAAGGTAGTGGAGTGCCAAAGGTGACCGGGAGCGTCCAGATGCATGGTCGATTGCAACTAAAGAGACTTCTTCTATGTCAAACATGGCTTTGTCCATGTTTACAGTCAATTTTCGGTCTATCTCTTTTAATTAGGACTCTGCATGTTTTCCTAGTCTCCAAAGAGATGGGGTGAAGGAGGTGGAGGTAAAGCTGAAAGAACTAGAGGTTCCTTCTTCTGAAGTATCGTAGTCTTCGAACGGTTTCCACAGGAAGGTGGGACTGTAGAAGTGTTTTTAGACTTGTATGGAAATCTGATTCGTTAGGGATGAGTAAGGGATTAGTGAACCAGGAGGGTTCCAGAGGTATACAGATTTGAATATCCGAGAGGGAGTTTTCTAGAATTTCTTAGAAAGAGGATATGTATTTTCAGAGACGTCGTTAGAGCAGAAGCTGGTTGAGGAGTATGGAATCAGCTATGAGCTTGTATAATTCCAGATGTATGACTTGTAGGTGTCAAGTAGTCATATGAAGAGCCTTGGTAACAAGGACAAATATCAATATACTGTTAAGAGTAGTCGATTCTAAAGGCAAGCGAATTGGACTAGGCTTAACTCTCTCTTCGTAAATGGAGCTTGTCTAGGAAGGCACGTAGGTAAAGAATTTTGAGTAAAATTATGATATTGATAGGATCTCTTCCCCGTTGCATGATGATGGCTAAAGCTTGGAAGGAACTTCGATATTTATATCCCCGTCTGAGACTTCGTAGACTACAACCATTTTACATATAAACAAGTATTTTTTCTTCTACCTTCCTCTCTTAATCCGTGAGCAAACCTGCTTGGACCCTGAAACTTCTTCTTCCCCCGCACAGCGAACAGTATGATCCGAGCTCCTGACTTCTCTGAGGGTGTGGTCCCACTTAGTCTGGGTTGTCAAGCTTCTTTCAGCTGTTAAGATATGGCTACCGATTTTGGAACATGCAAATAACATCTTAGGACTCCAATTGGCCAGCTTGGTTGTATGCCGAGTCTGCTTTGTGCCGTCTTATCCGCCTCTGCAGCTAGCGTTCAGGATGACTAGTGTTCACGATCGGGCCAATACCTTCACGTCTTCACTGCCTCACCTTATCAACTTGTTTAAATAGGTTTATTAACTTTATATGTATCATAGGGGCTTCAGCTTACTCTCGGTGTGTATCGGAGTAGCCTACTACAATCGCACATTTATACCCATCTAGGACTACCTGGGTTCACTTAACTTAAACTGGGTGTAACTCTGCGAGTTCTTGACTCAATAGCTTTGTTCTACTTCCCAGAGGTGTCTAGAGAGGCCGTCTCATATACCCAGTAGTCAGAATCCGGTCAGATAGACGGCGACGTCGTATACTGGGTTACAAGATGTGTTCTAATTACTCATTTTTCTTAAGAGATGAGCAACTGTACAAGTTGCCTGTGTCGACTCCCCGTGCGAAGGCTGGGGCAGATGGGGGCTAAATGCCTGTAGAGGTTCAGATTCATGCAGTTCCTTCAGAAAAGTCATGTAATCCTCTGGGGGGTCGTTTGTGCCTAACACCGGCCTTACTATCTTTATAAGCAGTCCCTCCGCTCATATGCTTATATGGGTCTCGTCCACTAAACAGCGGGAATAATATAACAGATGTGTACTCTCAAGAGCTCTCTTGCAGCTTAACCCTCCTATAGTGACGCAGACCACTCCCCCACCTACCCTTCTTTTGACTCAGAGGATGAAAACTTTGAGCATGCAAATCTTCAATACCAGTACAAGCCCCAAGAAGGCCAGCTTTACCTTTGGAAGCTGACCTCGGTAGCCTATGGCTCCCCACTTGAGGTAAACTTGTATATGATCCTAGGTCTTGGCCCATGTCTCTGTACCAGGCGCACCAACCTTCAACCCACTATGCCAGTACTATTCACAACCGTTGATTCCTCCTCCTCCGGCTATGACTCAGCCTGAGCTTTGTTTTTCTTGGTTATGTATATCTTTGACTTACAGTTTTGATTTCATTTGATTTCATTTGATTCTCTACTTTTTGAATTCTTGCTTATTTTCAGGCATGTTGGCACTATGTTTATCATTAGGGTAAAAGATTCGTGGGTTTTTCTTTTATTTTGCATCTTTCAAATTATCTTTTGGTTTATGCCATAGCTAGAACTTTATTAAGGTTCCTGTATGTTAAGAGTGAATATATGAGAGAATCAAAAAATCCAAATGCCCCTAGTTAAAGAATCATCAATGAACCGAAATGACTCTTTAACAATATATAAAGTGAACAACTTTGCAACTATTCAAGATTCCGCTGCATTTTATCCTTCTTCTTAAGTGAGCATTCCAGACAGTTCTTTAATTCTCTCAAGAAAAGTATTCCCTCAGTAATTCAATAGAACTGAGTTCGGTAACCCTTAACGCAATATTATTATTGTCTTGCCATTAAAGTTTCCTAACATTCTCACAGCTAGTTCTTCTTCTGCCTGGAGTATACGAGGAACTTAAGGCTTCCCTCAATGCAAATATGGTAGTCAGTTGTGGCCACTAAATTTTGACTACATAAATCCAATCTGTTTTGAACAATACAACTTCACTTTCTTTTCGTAGGACTTTGATATCTATGTAAACTTTACCACTAATGCACATAAAATATCCAAAGGCAACACTGACTGTCTATAACTGCCTTTATTAAACTCTATTAATACTCTATCTAGGATTGTATGGAAAATCCTAGACTTGCCCCTAATTACATATGGTCAATATTTGAATCTCCACCAAACTATTAAATGACAAGTACTTCTGATCCTTCGTTATCAACATAAGATATTCAGATCTTCAATCGTGGATATACCAAGGTAGCCTTGGAGGTGTTGCCTCCTGCTAACCTTACGGAACTACCGTTATTTAAAATTATTGAATCATTGTTATTCACTCACCCATCTATAGTTATCAAACCCCAGGACTACATCCAAAGCAACTCCTACTTTCTTGGCAAAGGCTCTATATGACACATATTTCTGGACTGTGATTCTAAGTAAGTAGATTTTTCTTATTTTCAACTATCTTGATGATCGAGTTGCGAGGAATTGCCACTTTAAATTTTCCTTTACTGGAAATAAGCAAGGTTTCCTAACAAGCTGACATAGTTATGGCAAGATATGATACAACAGTCTCAGGTTCTTGGAAACCACATAGGATGAGAGAGGAAAACAATTCTTAATCAAATATTACAACTTCCTATTTGCTATAACCTAGTTCCAAGTAACTCCAGAATTCCACAGGGACTCTGAAGCTACTATTGCAAAAGGGGGATAAGTGGTGATGGATAGGTCTTCAATAGACCAGGTTAAAGGTATAGAACTAATAGAGTGTCCGTTCAACAGGTAGTATAAAAGAAGATAGTTCTGTAAGGCTTAAAAGTCCAAATACTTAGAGTATTATAGGCTCTTTAAATATAAAAGATTGTTGATAGGGGAAGTTAACAAAAGCGCTAATATATTATGCATAAAATATTCAAACATAGGCAGTGTAACAAGGTACCGATATTCTGAGAACAGAGTGATAAAACATACAGGATTGAGCTAACAATCCAAGTAAGGGAATCCAAACAAGGAGTAACAAGGGATTGCTAATACTATACAAATCCTAGAGGTATAGCAGAATGATAGCGATTCTTGAATGAGTGGAAGTAAGAAGTAGGTAGTGATAAGCAAAACAAGGAGAGAATAATCAATTAGGAAGGCTGTAACCAGAATTGGTTACTATTCCTAAGAATGGCAAGGCTAACTAAAACTTGCAGGGCTAGTAAGGGGTTAGTTTGTTTCATGATTGATTTCAAGTATCGTTTGATAGTGAATTTGTTTTATATTGGGTTTCCTGTATCTGGCTAACACCCGATATCTTTTGAGTTTGGTTTCATTTATCGGGATGATAGGTATTTTGTTTGTAGTACTATTTAGGTACATGAGGCATTTGTTTTATTAGAGGACTTTACAAGCGGAGCTTGGTTATATCTCTTGCTAGGAAATCAAAAGGAAGGATATGAAAAGCTTTGGAAATATTGAGATCAATTATGTAAGCCTGCCCCTCTGGAGCTTAGACAGGGCAGACTTTGAGAGACAGAGTTTACAATATACTTGGTTTAGCAGTTACTTCTTTTTAGTTGGCACGAAACTATAGCAAGTAAGTATCAGACTTAGCATAGCTTGGTAATATAGTAAATGACGACTGTTGAACAATTTACCGAGATCTACGCTAGTAATACTCGCTTGAAGCCCTGACAGTTAGGGGTTTGAGTTACTATTGTTAGACCTTATTGAGACGTATTCCGCTTGGTCCCTGACCACCCAGGGAGGAGTTACATTTTTTTAACTTCAACAAGTAGTTGAGTTAGAAGTAGGCAGAGGCTAGGAAACCTCTGGATTGCAAGCAGTGGCCCAGGATAGGTGACGAGAGACTTCAGACGAGGTTAAGTAAGCAGATGCTACCACAGGAACTTACCAAAAATAAAGGCAATCAGAGTACCAAAGGCGATCACACAATGGCATGCAGTTTCAATATAGATGCAGTAGGAAGACAGTTATCATGAGACCAAGCAAAGCACGGGCTAGCGCAATCGGCGAAGGAACTACCCAATGAGAAAGCAAGAACTCCAGGAGTGTTCTCAGGTATGGCAAGGGGATTGAAGGGGAAGCAACTAACAGCACTCAAGGACAATCCAAGAGGCTCAAACACCGAAGAGAGCTCTGACTGCTCTAGTGATTCAGACTACATGTCTAATTCCGGACCTAGTATTGCTCCAGTAGCTAGAGAGCTATTATCAGAAACTACAGCGAAGCTTAGCATCAAGGTTCCTACACCAAAGAGGTTTACTGGTGAAGGAGAAGACCATAAGCCAGAAGCCTTCGATTGTTGGTACCAGCCAGTCCAGTTATACCGAAGATTATATAGAGTCAACTTCCAAACAGACGGACAAGGATACTATTGGATACTGTATATAGAAGGAAGAGCTCAGGAAGTAGCTTTTCAGTCGGCAGAAAATTATAGCAAAGACTTAACTAGAGATCCGCTTTATTATTAGGTAAGAGAACGATTTCAATCATCCAGACGGAAGGATAACCTTCACAAACAATTCCACAACATTGAGCAAGTCAAGAATGTGAAGAGGCAGTAAATCACCACAGTGGTTACAGACCTGTTGATGTACTGATCACGATTACCAGGGGCTCTATTTCCGAATATGCATTCATCGAGAGGTTATTTTAAAATATGCATACAAGGCTAAGGCGAGAGGTCGAAACATGCTATGATTCAAGTGAAACAATCCAGAACACAATATCCTATGCACAAAGAGTCATTGTAATCCTCCACGATACTGGAGCCTATGGAAAGGAGGAGCAAAAGGATTGTTACAAGGATGGCCACTCCAAGAAGGACAATAAACCTAAATGGAAGAAAAAGGAATCAAGTAAGACTAAGACTCCAAGAGACAAAGGAGCATGCTTTACCTGCGGCAGCAAAGGACATATGGCAAAAGATTAACCAAGCAAAAGTGACAAAGGCAAAGGAAAGACACGCAACAAGGAAACATCATCAAACCGAGTTGAAGAAGTCAGCTAAGAGGATGAAGTATACATCAATGGCCTATAAGTCGAAAGCCAATGCATCAGCGCAAAATACGGTACCTAAAGGTGACAGGATTCATATAGCATTGGAAGAAACGATCCTGATTAATGGAAAACAAGCATGAGTCCGGTTTGAATCAGGAAAGATAGTAACGGATCTATTGAGAAAACCTTTGTCACTACACATGGAATATCATCTAGCGAAAAGGCAACTCCTGCAACCATTCATATACCAATGAAAGGGTCACAATCAGAATCTCAGAAAGAAAGCTATGTCAGCATAGAGATTGAGAAGATGAAGACTACTGGCAACAAAAGGATGGTAGGAAACTTAGCCAAATATGATTCATTGATTTGAATGCCATTCCTAACGCAAAAAAAGCATCTGCCGAATGTGGAAAGCTGAGGATCCACTTCCCTAACCATAAGAAATGGGTGAACTGAATACCAAGAAGTGCCAGAATTCGAGGAACTATAAGGAGTTCAGAGGAGATAATCGCATAATACCCGAAGGTGTTTCCAAACCCGATTCCTGAAAGGTTACCACCTTTAAGGAAGATCTACCATCACATGAGGTTAAAAGACATAGAAAACCTGAAGATGATAGTGACCTACTCAGTGTCAGAAAAGCAGTAGATTAAGCAGAAGGACTGGTTAGGCCAGAAACAGCGAGAGGGAGTTATTGAAATTGTGGAAGTCCCAGGGGCCGCCCTGATGTTCGTACAAGGAAAGCCCAATGGTAGAATCTGAACATTAGGGAATTTAACAGCTAGAAATGACAATACTTAGAAGTATGAAGAACCTATTTCTAAGGAAAGTAGATTACTTAATGCTCTAGGAAGAGTAAGGTACAGGAGCAAGTTTGACCTAAGTGATGCTTAGTTCCAAATGAGAAATCACCGTCACGATATTAAATACCACAGTTTCAAATGACCTTAGCGTGGATTTGTTAGCAAAGTTATACTACAAGGGGATATAAATGCCCCTGGAATATTTATAAGGATCATGTCTGATCTAATCGCCGACTACTAAGGGGAATTTATGTGGATATATATTGATGATATACTAATATTCTCCGATATCGAATCCCTTCACTTGAAACATATTAAAGCGATTTGTGACAAGTTGGGAAAAGTGGAGTTCTTTGCAAAAGAATTACAATTATTAGGCCACGTCATCAATGACAAGGAGCTTAGAGCAGCCCCTGTAAAGATATGGAGGATTCAGGAGTGGGAAACACCAAAGAACAAGAAGTAACTTCAGGAGTTCCTAGGATTGGTAAACTACATTAGCCAATTCCTACCATATATCGCCACGATAATATCACCCTTGTAACGGGGGCACCCTATAGGAAGATGGATCCTAAGGAGGCGACCGCACCAAAAGACTCAACGCAGAGTTCACAGAAGGCAAAGATAAAAATAATTGAATCAAATGATGAAACTTAATATCATTAAGCAAGAGCTTCACTCAATTCAAGTCTTCTCGAGAGGATAGTTGGTTATCAGAGTAGAGTGCCGTTCGCGTTTACCTAAGTAGAATTATAAAGCCAACGACACCCATCCCAACTCCGACCGGTAAGAGAGCTCCATTCTCCACTCAGGGATCATCTGACACATGGCCCTTCCGGAATTAACTTCAGGGCCTGTGGATCGCACGGATAAGTTGAGTCCTTTCAATCATAGAGGTTTTCTGCAATGCATTTTGATTTTGCCAGAGGAGAGAAAAACCTTTCCGATCGCCGTCTTGTCAATGGCCAACTGACAATCCGGCTTTGGACCCATACCTAGGTATGAGACTCAGTAGCCCTATGGCTTTTTCCGGCTATGCAAGCACTGCAGTCAACTGTGTCTACTTGGCCTATCGGCAGCTTTTTTTATGACTGCGTAGCTCCCCCGGTAAGTGTCTTTACTGAGTTGGCTAAATAGGCGCTACCTATAGCCTAGCGTTCAGGGATCCCCTTAGCTGTGATAAGACTGAATGCCTCTTAGAGTCCTGTAACGTCCCTCAGTAATGGTATAGCCCCAGGGCTATCGTTGTGTAAGTAGTGGAGTTTTATCCGGACAAACTTCCGTTTATCCCCGACTCTCATATAGCTATTCCAGGGGACCCCCATACCTCCCATAGGGATTATAGGCACCTAGAGTACCCTCGGAAGGCCATCTAATGTCAATACTAACAACTTGCCCGGGTCGGCCGTCACCCACCTTATATATATCCTGCGGACAGGATCAGGTCGGAAGGAGGTCAGTGACGTATACGGGCTTACGCTGCCACCTTCGATTTCTCAGTTTTGTTAGGCTTTTACCAACTGTCACCCTTTCCCACCCGTCGCAAGGGGCGAACGTGGGAGCTGCAAGGGGGTGTTGGACGCGCGAAAATTATTCCAACGACCCTGGGTTACTTGTAGTAGGATTTCGCGTCTCGCGTAACGTTAGGGGAGGGTAACTTGAGGTCCACGATCTCACCTGCGATCTCTAAGGTAGGGTAACTGGGCCCTATCATGGTGCATATCGCTGTGGAAGTCTGTATAACGCCCCTTTGCGTTACCATAAGGTTCCGCGTAACAGACCTATTTGTTACATGCGATTCCACAAGCTAGAAACACCTGGTTACACGACTGTTGCAGGCCCGGCGGCATCTACACTGCTTACCATGGTTTCATAGGGCTCCCTGTTACTCTGCCTAAGTGGTTACCCAGCCTAACTGAGGAGATGGGTTACACTATGTAAAGGGTTACCCTGCCTAACCATGCTTCCGGGTTACCCTACTCCAGAGGGTTACCCTGCCTAACTGTAGCTCCGGGTTGCCCTGTCTAGCGGGGTTACCCTACTTAAATGTGCACCAAGGTTACCCGGCCTTGCTGAGTTACCCTATCTAACTAGGTACCTTAGTACCCATTCTTCAGGAAAGGTACTTATGGTTGCTATGTTACTTTGCAGGTGTCTGGTACCGTTCCTGTCTACGTTACAGTAGGCCACTGGCTGGGCTGAAGTTCAGTAAGCTATACCAACTGATCTAGGGGTCATTACACTACTCCCCTCTTCTATAAGTCTGTCCTCATACTTAGTTTTCTTGTGTGGGCTGATTTTTTCCCACTTATCCCCCTTTCAGGTCTTTTTCATACACGGTGATCCCTTGGCTTAGCAGGATACTGGTCATGAAAACGCAGCTATGCCTCGCCAGCGGTTACTTCCAATATCTCAAATTACTCTCATGAATTTTCTTCACTGCCATACACTTTCCACGACACCAAGTATTGTACAAACCGGTGTGAGAATTTTGCTTTAATATTTCCATACCACCGGCTATCTACTATGGCTCTTACTATATAGCGGGGCTCCGAATCAACGATGTCAGGTTCTGGTATGGCTTTAGCAGGTCTGCCTACCAGGTCCTCTCAGTAAGGTTCCAGAAGTCCCACATTGAAGACCGGATAGATTGTCCACCTTGCAGGCAGCTGTAGCTCATAAGCACGAGTCCCTATTTTCCTCTTAACTACAAAAGGTGCAAATCTCTTGTAGTCTAGTTTCTCCATAGGTCGCTTAGTGTGAATGTTACGTCGGTCCAACATAACCCGGTCTGCCTTCTTGGCTCTGCCTTGGACACCATCCTCCAGGGTGACATATTCCGGTGATGGAAGACGCTTCTGGTCATGCCATTTCCAAAGTCGTTCCTGGGCCCTTTGTAATGTCTCACGAATGTCTTGCAATGTACCCTCCCAATCCTTGACAATAGTTTCACTGTTTGGGTGTATACTTTGATGTTCAGACACGGCCCCGGACCAATTGGTCAGTGGCACAAACCCTGTTCGCCTCGAAGGGTGACACCTTCGACGACTCAGATACTGACGTATTGTATGCGTGCTCAGCTAAGGGTAGCAGTGCAGCCCAATCGTCTTGCTGGTAGGAACAGTAACTTCTTAGGTACTGATCCAAGGTCTGATTAACCCTCTCAGTTTGCCCATCTGTTTCCGGATGGAAGGCTATCGATACATTGAGTTTGACTTGTAGTAGATCCATGAGACTCATTCAAAACTTGGAGGTGAAACGGGTATCGCGATCAGAAATGATCGATTCTGGGAGCCCATGCAATCGTCAAATCTCCTTCAGGTATATGAGCGCAAGTTCCTTTATGGACACCTCAGTTGCTAAAGGGATAAAGTGAGCCATCTTGGAGAATCTATCCACTATGACCCAAATCTTTGTATATTCCTCTGAGTTTGGTAATGCCACAATGAAGTCGATGGAAATAGCATTCCATGGTCTCATCGGAACTTCAATAGGCTCATGCAAGCCAAACTTCTTATGCCGGATCGTTTTGCTTCTTTGGCATACATCACAGGTCTGAACATATTCAGTGATATTTTCCTCCATTCTTGGCCAGTAGAAGTTTGCCTTAACTCGTGCTATTGTCTTGTATGTTCCAAAGTGTCCAGCTATGCGTAAATCATGTTCTGCTTCCATGATTGTTCGCTTAAGCCACTCGTCTTTCGGAACATACCACCGATTCTTGTAGGTGAGCAAGTCCTTTTCCACATAGAAATGGGCATCCACAGTGTTACTTTTGTTAACCACTGCCTTCAGTACTACCAGGTACGCCTGATCTAGTTTTGCAGCAGCACGCAAGGCTCTCAGAAACCCAGACTGCAGGCGAAACCCTTGACAAGTAAGTAGCATCTGCAGGCGCAGCAGGTCTCGTTCCGGCTGTATGTGCCACTGCCAAGGCCGAAAAAATGTTTGTGGTAGAGGATCACTCCCCCCTGCCGGGCGGTAGTCCCTACGCCGTGATAACGCATCTGCCTTCTCATTAAGCCGGCCTTCTCGGTACACCACCTTGAAGTTAAACGGCTCTAGGAATTCCGCCCAGCGGTGTTGCCTCCGGTTTAGGACTTTGGTACTATTAAAGTACTCCAGATTCTTGTGGTCTGTATATACCACAATCTGGTCCTCCACCGAGCGCAAAAGATGATCCCATTCCTTGAATGCTACGACGATTGCTGTCATCTCTTTATCGTGAACATCGTAGTTCACCTCCGCAGGCAGGAACTTCCTACTGTGATAGGCCACTTGGTGCCATTTCTGGTCATCACATAATTGGGATAGCACAGCACCCAATGCAAAATCACTGGCGTCGGTCTCCAACTTAGTGGGACGAGAGCCATCAAAGTGTGACAGAATGGGACCAGTGGTGAACAACTCTTTTAGATGTTCAAATGACCGCTCACAAGAGGGTGACCAGTCCCACTTTACATCCTTCTTGGTCAGATCCGTTAGAGGTTTAGCCAATTTACTAAACCCGTTGATGAATCGACGATAGAAGTTCGCAAAGCCCATGAAGCATTGAACGTCAGTTACGATATGAGGAGTATTCCAAGCCGTGATCTCCTCTACCTTACGAGTTGTCATAGATATCCTATGCTCAGATATCTTATACCCTCGGAATTCAACCTCCCTTTGGTAGAAGGTGGACTTCTTTATGCTAACGCAAAGACCTGCCTTGCCCAGTTTCTCCATTACCTGACGAACTAACATAATATGTTCTTCGATCGTCTCTGAGTATATCAAGATGTCATCCATATAGGCGATGACTCTTGCATCAAGTATATCACTGAATACGCTATTGATCATACTCTAGAAGGTAGATGGTGCGTTGCATAGCCCAAACGGCATTACCATATACTCGTACAGGCCATAAGGACTCTTAAGGGCGGTTTTCCATTCTTCACCCGCTGCCATCCGGATGAGATAATAGCTATTTTTCAGGTCCAGCTTAGTGATCACTGTGGCTTTTCCGAGCAACTCGTAGCTCGTTCATCAAAGGCAAAGGATAATTGTTCTTAATAGTTTTCTTAATAAAACCTCGATAGTAGATAGTTAACCGAAGCGTTCCATCTGGCTTCGGCACAAAGAGGATAGGGGCTCCGGCGGACGATGTAGAACGCCGGATCTTCCCTTGTTCCACCATTGGCCGGATGTAGTCATATAGTACATCTAATTCTCGCTTAGAGATACTGTATATGGGCCCCGATGGCGGTTTGGCCCCTGGCTCGAGTTCAATCCTGTGATCAAACTCAGTATGCCGGGGAAGGGAAGTTATATTTTCTTGACTGAAAATATCTCATAATCCCTATATTCTGGTAGTAGGCTGACACTAATGTCCTTGCCATCTTCTCCAGTATATATTGCCATACCCAAAAGGTATACGTGACTACTGTCCTTGACTAGGAGTTCTTCACTGGTAATGAACTCCATTCGTCGGTTAGCGACAAGACAGTTTGTCTTACAGTATTCTGAACGCCACTTCAGAATACCAGTTTCCTAGTCAATATCGGGATTGTGGTCCTTCAACCACGACATCAGAAGATAGCTGTTACCTAGGAGTCCTGCATATCCGCAAGTACGAACCTTTTATCATTTACATGGTCGCCTCTCTTCATTCTCACCGTCGTGGTGTAATGTTCCCCAGACCCTGGAATCTGGTTGCCACTTGCATCAGAGATTGGAGTCGGATGTTTCCGACGGATACATGGTAATTGGGCTTTCTTTACACACCTGCTACTTAGCACGGCACCCGTAGCGCCACTGTCCAACTAAAGTAAGGCTTCCTTACTATTTCTATGCTTCTTGAAATTACAGTCCAAGCGGACTTTCACGTGTATTGACCTATTGTAGGGCGGCGGGCCAACTAGCCTCGGCCGCTTAGCCGGTCTTCTTCGCTAACAGGTTTTGTTCGCTTAAGCTTCATAATGTATCTCTCGTATATAATAAAGTTTGGGTGTTTACTATCACGCCAGCGAGATTTTGGGTATTTAACCCTCCTCAGGTAAACTTGCTAATAAGTTCAATTGCTAAATCAAGTCCTGCCAGATTGATATACCTAAGTGAAACAAAACCAATGAAACCAGACCATCTCTATCGGTCTTCCCCAAGGAAAGCAAACAGCAAAGGAAATAAGAAATAAACCCTCGCAAAACGATAACAAGAGAAAACCCGTAATCCCACCCTATCCTGACAGTGGCGGATCAGCCTTGTTCTTTTGTAAGGGGGAGGGGACTCACCTAGTCAAATTTCCCTTTCCTTCTACCCTTTTCCTCCACGCCTTAATGCAAAGAGTGGTAGTCAGCTTTCTGGTTTCTGAGACACTGCTTAAAGGGCTTACCTAATTACTTCCATCGGTGTCCACCTCCAAAATCGGAGGGGAGCCGCGGACCTCGGTAACCCTATTGACAACTGGGGGTGGAGCCTCTATGTGATGGTGTTTAGATACCGTAGGTGCTAAATGCTCCGCCTAAGAAGCAGACCGCTTGCGTGAAGGTTTGATTGATTGCACTACGGGTTCGGGAGCAGTACACTGTTTCCAAAAGTGACTCTCGGTTCCACACTGCGAACATTGCTTTAACAGACGGCATTTCTCAATCAGAGTAGCCGGAATATTCCGATGTTTGATTTAATAGTCTGATTTCTTAACCCGGGAGGGGTTGGTCAGCTCGATTGAGGCCGGGTTTTTCGGTTCCCAGGGCCTCGCTCCTTCTTTCGTTGTCACTTACCGACCGTGTACCTGTCATCTCCTCTTTCGTGGGTGGTAGGCTTTTCCTTAACCACCATTCTGTTGAAGGATGCAACGTCTTCCAGCTGAATGGCCGGTGTTGCGAAGCAGGTTTAGGTAATCGATATATGCTTGGAGGTGTGGAGTTTTCAGACCCCAAGCATTTCGCAATTCAGCGGTCATACCAATGCGGGCCCCGTCCTTTACTACTACCGCGTCATAATGCAACTCACTGGCTAAGCGAATGAGTTCATCGACAAATTGGTCCACCTTTCCTGGCTTCATAGCCAAACCATTCCTCTCACGAAGAGCACGATCCCGATCTGAGTGACTGCCGAAACTGGACTCTAGGCGTTTTCGGAAGCCTGCCCAAGTGCGCAACTTATTGCATTGGTTAAGGGTCACTCCTGCCCGTTGACCGGCATCCTGGCTAATGTGCACATGGATGCAGTTGTACCATTTCTTTTCAGCCCCTTCAAGAAGCGCGATGATCAGGCTGACTTTATCCATATCAGACTGCTTACAGTGTCGATAATAGTCAAACCTAATCTCCGCATCCTGGATGAATCGCTGTGTGTCAAGTGGGTCTCCATTGAACCCCTGGATCCCCAATTTCTCGTGCTTCTTCTGCCGAGTATGGGATTTCTTATTGGACTTTCGAAGAAAGTCCGTCAAGGCTTGTCACCGCTCATCATACCGTCGCTTCTGCGCATCATTCCGGCGTGACTTGGGTCGGCCCAGAAATCTGCTGAGATCAGGGAGGGTGGAGGAAGATTCGTCGCTACTGCTCGAGGAGTCGGAATCACGCGGTTCTCCTGCTTCGCCGACGTTTTCACCACCTGGGTGTTTGCTACCACCATCTCCACCTTTGTTTCCACCGCGGAGTCCCAATGGTTCCTCATATCTGCTAAAGCGGTCCTCCGAGCTTTCGTGACTGGCTTCTGGGAGTCAAGCTTCCGGAGGGGAAAACAGTCTTGTGGGAGGTGCAGGGGATGGATGACCTTTAGCAGCAAGGACCTTATCCACTCCCCTCTGAACTAACTGTTGGAAGCGGGGACAAGCTCCAACATCCGTATGGTCTTCCGAACCACAGAAACGACAATGGCTCTTTTTCAACTTCGGACCTTTGGGATTATGCATTATGGGTTCACCAGTCCCTTTCGTAAATGGCAGGCTATGGTGAAATGCAATATTCCCATCAGGTCTTCCCTCGATCCTACAGGTAGGAGAACAATAAGCCCTAGCCGACTGCGCTTCTACCCCAGGAAACCCAGTCCTCCTGGCGCTGCCCGTGGGTTTGGCTGGAGCCGGGGGTGCTCTCGGAAGGACAAGCGGTGCCGGATTTTGTGGTGTGGCTGGCAAGGGAGTTGCCTCTGCCAACGCATATGGTCGCTCAGCTTCTAAAACTATAGTTGGCGTTGATGGCACGGCCGTAGGGCTGCACCGGCGGTCGTAGTTTTAGGTTTTGCTGGTCTCTTGTCCTTTGTTACCCCTGCGAGGCGTGAAGACCTCCGCACCGTGCCTGAGCCAGAAGGGCACGGAGATCGGCTGGCTATGCTGGCTTCAACAGCGAGGGCAAAGGGTGATACCCGCCATGTGCCTGGAGTGAGGCCTAGTCCCAAAGCTTCCCGGACATGTGGCGTTAAATGCTCATGCCACGTGACATTTGCCATGGGTTCCGCAAAGTGCGGGGCAAAACTGATCTGTCCTGTGTGGAGAAGGGGAAGCGGAGGAGCTTGCTCCATAATCACATCATTTTCGGAATCAATGCTGATTCCTTGACTCACAGCCCACTCGAGGGCCTTTAGGCGACCCTTCAGCGCTTGCGCTGTCATGACCTGCTGGCGACAGGCATCTTGGACCTTCTTTACCCAGTCGGTGGCCAGGTTGACCTTTTTCTCTTGAAAATAGGTCTGCTTTGCCTCCACAAAGCATTCGAGTTGGGACTGTGCTTCCACGAACCTACGGCCTACTTCATGTAGGATGTAATTCACAAAGACTTCATGGGTAAAACGTTCAAAAGTAACCCCTTCAGGGACCGCCTCAGGTACCATCACAGAGGGATTGTGGGTAATGGATTCCATAAGTGCCCTAGGATGTGGGACCACCATGGTCTGACATTCCTCAGGCACCTCAATGGGTGCCGTTTCAATCAACTTCGTAACCGCCTCCTAACCCAGGCCCCTTAGGTCTGGGATAACATCGTAGTCCAAGAGGGCACCCGGTGTGGCAGGTACGGTAGTCCGTTGTGAACGTGTAAGAGACATTTCAGACATAATACTTTCCACCCTGGGCTACTTGTTCCTGACAAGGTTACCAGTACTCGTAAATGTCAGAAAGTGGTCTCGAGGAGCAACAATTCTCAGGAGAGAGTTAAGAGAAGAGCTTAACAATATACCGTAACGGGGGCACCCTATGGGAAGATGGATCCTAAGGTTGCGACTGCACCCAAAGACTCAATGCAAAGTTCACAGAAGGTAAAGATAAATATAATTGAATCAAAGGATATAACTTAATATCATTAAGCCAGAGCTTCACTCAATTCAAGTCTTCTCGAGAGGATAGTTGGTTATCAGAGTAGAGTGCCGTTCGCGTTTACTTAAGTAGAATTATATAGCTTAAGACACCCATCCCTACTCCGACCGTTGAGAGAGCTCCCTTCTCCATTCAGGGATCATCTGACACATTGCCATTCCAGAATTAACTTCAGGGCCTGTGGATCGCACGCATAAGTTGAGTCCTTTCAATCATAGTGGTTTTCTGCAATGCATTTTGATTTTGCCTGCTGGAGAAAACCCTTTCCGATCGCCGTCTTGTCAATGGCCAAATGACAATCCGACTTTGGACCCGAACCTAGGTATGAGACTCAGTAGCCCTATGGCTTTTTCCGTCTATGCAAGCACTGCAGTCAACTGTGTCTACTTGGCCTATCGGCAGCTTTGCTTGTGACTGCGTAGCTCCCCCGGTAAGTATCTTTAGTGAGTTGGCTAAATAGGTGCTACCTATAGCCAACCGTTCAGGGATCACCTTAGCCGTGATAAGACTGAATGCCTCTTAGAGTCATGTAACGTCCCTCAGTAATGGTATAGCGCCTGGGCTATCATTGTGTAAGTGGTAGAGTTTTATCCGGACAAACTTCAGTTTATCCCCGACTCTCAGATAGCTATTCCGGGGGACCCCCATACCTCCCATAGGGATTATAGGTACCTAGAGTACCCTCGGAAGGCCATCTGATGTTAATACTAACAGCTTGCACGGGTCTGCCGTCGCCCACCCCTATATATATCCTGCGGACAGCATCTACTCGGAAGGACGGCAGTGCCGTATACGGGGTTACACTGCCACCTTCGCTTTCTCAGTTTTATTAGGCTTTTACCAACTGTCACCCTTTCCCACCCGTCGCAAGGGGCGAACGTGGGAGCCGCAAGGGGGTGTTGGACGCGCCAAAATTATTCCAACGACCCTGAGGTACTTGTAGTAGGATTTCGCATCTCGCGTAATGTTAGGGCAGGGTAACTTGAGGTCCACGATTTCACCCGCGATCCCCAAGGTTGGGTAACTGGGCCCTATCATGGTGCATATCGCTGCGGAAGTCTATGTAACGCCCCTTTGCGTCACCAGAAGGTTCCGCGTAACTGACCTATTTGTTACACGCGATTCCACAATCTAGAAACACCTGGTTACACGAATGTAGCACACCCGGCGGCGTCTACACTGCTTACCAT
>QFET01000240.1:0-11621 GCA_003316355.1 Tuber calosporum | reverse complement strand
GGGGGGTGCGAACAGTAAAGGAGTTGGTATTTGTATGTAAAGTATCCAATGACAAAGTATATCCAGCCAAACCCAAGAATTAGCCATCCAGAAGGCAGTACGCTGTAGATGATACAAATAATGAGAATCAGGATAGGCTGCGGCAGGTAGAACCCGTAAGAAAAAGTCGAGGGCCTAACGAGCTCAGCGAAATCTCTAGGTGTTTTCGCCCCAGCGTATATGATAGGGTAAAGAGCGACACTTCCAAACTGTAGGAGGCGGAATGGAAACATGCCTATTCCTTGGAGGATGATAAGGTTCACGTAGAAGGAAGCAAGGTTTCCAAGGGACCGCGCCAGCGCATACGCAATCTTAGTAGTATCGGAGAGGGAGTCTTTCAGCTGCTCCCACAAGGTGTGAAAGGTAAAGGCGGTTCCGCTAACAGCACATATGAGAACTCAAAACATGGGACTTGTGAACGAGACACTTACAGGGTTGTAAAGGCGAAAAACACGTTGAAGAACGTGAAGAAGAAATTCTTGCTGATCAGTGAAAGCTCCACGTCTCCTTGCGAGATTTGGCCTTGGCAGTTGGAAAGCCCTATATCATTCACAATCAACACGCTGCCCTAAGAATGACTCTAATAAAAAAACGAAGTTACGGGTTCTTACAGTCATAGAAGTATGGCACGAGGATATTGAAAAGTGTCAAAACGGCAGTTGGCAAGGTGTTCTGGATCAAGGAGCTAATAATGGGGCTACCTTCTAAAAGGTCTGCAAACCCTGGCGAAACCCGACGGATATCTGAAAGGTTCAAAAGACCAGCAAGACCAGTGACTGGAATAAGCCAGATGATTGAAAGTAGACTGACAAGGATACTGATTCCCCATGAATAAATGAGACGAGTACTGCGAGACCTATAGGTATTCTCCCAGACAATACCCGACGGCGCAGGTGCCTGAGTAGCCGTCATTCGGTTGGCACGCGGATCCAGAACGGCTTGAATCACAACTTGCTTCATAAGAGTTAGCGAGAGCACAATTGACACGGCGGTTAGAAACTTACAGCGGATGCAACAGACTCCATAGTGACAAATGCTATGGAGGTGGGTTCATATTCTTTCCTCCTGGCCTCAATAATTTTGTCGTCAAGCGCCTTTAGCCTCACCGTAAGATAATCAATTGCGTCAACCTTCTTTCTTCTAAAACCCCATAGCCCAGCCCGTATAGTCATCCTCGGTCTATCGTCATCGCGGGAAGGGCGAGGACCGCCATGAAGCAGTGACTGTGTTTCCTCATCACCCGATAGTGACGGGTGTGGGGGTGATGGCTGAAGAAAAGGCAGTGCCCCCGAATTTCTCCCAACTTTGCGGTGCCTGTGGTAATCGACGCATACCTCTTCCAGCCGCCTCACGAGATCCCGCCTTTGTGCCATAAGACGATCTAACTCTGCCCAATTCCGGCAGATAGTAACCGAATCGACATTTCCGATCCTCAGGCCTTCAATATAGTCCTTCAGGGCATCTTCTGATCTGAGTACTTTTGGAATCCCAGACAACCTCACGGTCCTATCAGTGATTGTGACTTTGTTCCCAAGATATTTTTGCCGAACAGCAAGCACCTTCTTGGACTGGTCAAGAAGAAAATAGACAGCCAAGGCAGTGAACAGGTACACAAACACCACGTAAGCCCAAAGATATGGCCCATCAAGGTTAATCTCATCCTTATCTTTACTACCAAAAACATTCATTTTCCGTCCAGCCAGCCCGAGTGGCCACTCCGGAAACGAGATCTGAGGTTTCGAAACCGAGTGATCAAAATATCGATGAATAGGCATGAGCACGCCTAATGCTAGTACCGCCGCAATTGATAGGAATCTGATAGCCATCTTGAAAAATGACAAAAACTGAAAAATCCTGGTAAGATTCCACGCGACAATGTAGCGCAGGTAATTGAAGTGCATACCACATAGGCGTCAAGCCCAGCAGACGACAGTACCTGCTCATCCGTTATCCTCCATAGCACTGGTATCCAGCCGAAGAAGGTCTTTGGCAGATTCGGTAATGACGAAGCTATATCCCCTGCTTGTCAGATTCGTGGTAATATCAGGAAAAAACTCCCCACTCTCAGATCCAGTTCAGCTCACCTGAGCCAAGTTGCTTTTTCCGCGCGGCGTAGAGCGAGGACCACTTTGGCCTCAAGAAACAAAACGTCAGGAAAGCACCCAATCCGAGTGTTGTGGAGATGACTAGCTGGGTCGGTAAATCGAACCTCCCTGGACAAAATCACAGTCAGTCAGTCGGTCGAAAATGCAACGCGAGGTGCATTTCTTTAAAATAAAATGAATAAAATAAGGAGCTGAGGAATGCATACTAGTGTCTGTCGGAAGTCCGGTGTGGGTATCATTATTGCTCCTCGAGAGTGTTATTCCATCGTGTAAAGTGCGAATAGTCATTCTGGCTCTTTGTGCGGGGAACAGAGGAGTTCCTGCTGAGCAGGATGGGGTGCGGGGAAAAAGGGTTTGTTCCGTTTCGAGAGCAGAAGGATGAAGGTTTCCACGAGCTGTGCGTCCAGTTGGCAAATGTAGCCAAGACGTTCAACTGACGACATCACGCAGGGCTGTGTGCCACGTGACACGACACTGATTTTGTTTTTCTCGGGTGACACGAGAAAGAGAATCCATTGGCCTTTTATTCTACATTTCTCATGGCTGGGCTCTGACTGATACAGCGGCGTGCCCTCAGTGTCAAAGGATCAGAATCCAGCCATTATGAGGGCTGTTTAGGTATTGACCAATGCAACTTCCGACGGATGCACGAACCAGTGCGCTTAGGGAGTTAATATCAGAACTAGTAGGTATACTACAGTAATTTGGCTTGAGGGGCTGGAAAGATGTGTTTAGGCGCTACTTGAGCTTTCGCATGAATTTTCCAGAACTATTACTCGTAAGATTTGGCCAACAGTTCACCGAAACAGATGTGATCATTATGTTATTTGGGTGTGGGATGCCAAGGTAATAAGATACCAGTGATTGGGAGAAGTGCTTATGATAGAGATGCAGGCATAGAGTGCTCTAGCTAAAGGTATCAAGATTGTGGATGGCAACGACAACGAGGGGTACTCCAAAGAGTTCCTTCTCGCTCAATATAACTATACAGCTCAATATAACTTGGGGCTTGATATTGGGTCTTAATATTGGGTCTTGATATAATATTGTGGTTCAAAATGATATTGCAACTCGATGTAACTTTCTAATCCAATATAATTTTGCAGCTTGTTGTAATCTTGTAAATGAATGAAACTTTGGAGTTCAAGGTAACCTGGTATCATAGCTTAATACAACTTTGAAGGTTGATGCAATTTTATGACTGAATAGAACTTTCCTCCTCAATATAACTCTGAAACTCAATAACACTTACTAGCTAAAATATTACTCTGCAGCTCATGGGAACTTGGCCACTCATCCTGAATGTATCTTTATACCCTAAACGTCTACACAAAGCCTATTATATAAAATCTTTTATTTTGCATGATATTAACTTGTACTAAAGTTGTAACTTGTATATTAATTTTGCCAAGTACGCAGACTTATTCTTTTCAGATAGAGTCTATAATCTATTTACTGAATCATCAAGAGGCCTCAGCTCAAATTGAACCTATCTTATTAAAATTCAATATACCATATGTTATTACTTAGACATTATTATTACTATCCGTTACACTTGTGGCTAATAGCTAGAACATATGAAAATATCAAAAGTACCATTTGGGATAGCCTTAGATCTTTTAGGGAAATAAAGAAGTAAAACTGAATCATATAGCTATTGGTTCCAAGTTATAACGAAGTCCTACTATCTTTCTAGTATTACTACTGAGTTGATATTAGTTATTACCTATTTGGGTTAATACCTGATAAGCGCTACTATTTGTTTGTCCCTTCCTACTTGGTTCTGATTTTCTAACTTGTTATTCTTTCCTTGTTTCGCTTATCACTACCCCTTCTTGCTTCTAACTATTTGGGTATCGCTATCCTACTGCTATACCTACTGGATTTGTATAGTATTAGTGATCGCTTGTTCCTCCATGTTCGGATTCTATTACTTGTTTTATTAGCTCTATCTTGTGACTTTTTACCTATTATTTTCGGAATATAGTTACCTTGTTATGCTGCCTCTGTTAGCATGTTTGTTGGATAGGATTATTGCACTTTTGTTAAGTTTTCCTAGCTAAAATCTTTTGTATTTAAAGAGCCTGCAATCCGTTAAGGATTTGGACTCTCTAGCCTAACAGGAGTATCATCTTTAATACTATAAGTTGAATAGTGACTATATTAGTTTTTTACCTTTTACCTTGTCTATTGAAGACTTATCTATCGACACTTCTCCAGCTATCCTAATAATATTTTCAGAGTCCCTTTGAGATTCTCGAGATACTTGGCAGTAGGTTACACAAGTTCAAAATCCCACTCAGGCAAATAATTAATAAAAATGAAAATATTAACATGATATTCTATTAAAGTATCAAATGATAGGAACAAACAAAAAGCTTTTCAAATGACAAACCTAGTGATATGTTAGTACCTATATAACTTCAATGCACTAGGTAGAAGTCTATATCTTTCTAGAGTTTTATATTGAACAAATATGATTCTGCAATATACTTGTACAGGTTTATTACCAGTACTAGTTATTGTAGAACATTATGATCAGGTAGTTTTTTTGTCTTTAAAATAATAAATTGTTCAAAAGAATTAATAGCCAGTTCTCCTTGCATTTCGCTATCACTTATAGTCAAGTTTGACATACAATTAAGTAGGAAACTACACTTTTTCGTTTTCCTTCTTTCCTTTTTATCCTATTGAATTACTATAATAGGTAGATAAATTTGTATTATTTACTATAAAATTTATACAAATTTAATAGGAATAGTCAACATATCTCTATTAATTAACTGATTAATTTGAAGGTAGTTCTATGTATAGTACAAATAGGGTCAAACTAGGCCCTGAAAATAAGCGAAACCGGATATCTAACTAGTGAACCACAACAACAAAATTTGTTAAAAAAGTAGCACTAAGTGGAAGCCATTCTTGAGAAGAATAGACAAGTGCTACTTTTATTTTAATTAAAGGTTGCAAGCAAGAGGAGATAGAGGAAGAAAACAAAAATTTGTATAAGAGTGAAACAAGGGACACAATCTACCTAGTAGAATGCTGAAAAATACTGTGAAGAAAGTGTAAGACTCATGTGAAAACAAGTGATAGGAAACATAAGGTAAATAATACAAAAAAAGGAACCAGTAATAAAGAACACCTTAACCTCAACCATTACGATGCCACAATTAAACGAGAATCAGAAATGCTTACAGAAGATTGGAGCCTACGGGTGTCAAGTCAGCAATGCATGCTGTCTCAATTTACCAAGTACTTTAACATCTGGTATTAGCGTTTATGAAAATTGGAGTCCAATCAATAGTCGCAGTAATGATGTCTTCAATGAATTAAACAGGCAAGTGAGTGATGATATGCGACAGGAAGTGGGTTGCAATATTCCCAATGAGGAATATGAGAAGAAAAGCAAAGAGCCCTCAAGAAGTACTCTATAGCGTAGAGTATAGAAGGAAAAGGAAGTAGCAAAGCTACAGGAGTTACAAGGGGAAAGGCATATTCAGGTCGAGAATAATTGTAAGTATATGGAAAGGCATATGGAGGAGATATGGCTACAGGTCACAAAACAGATCTGGCAAATTGCTCTCTATAAAGGTAAGTTTTATTCAAAATTGTTCAGGTATGAAGTATATTATACTAAAATATATAATAAAATACTAGGTGTAGCAGATATAAAAAAGGTTTTGCAACGGAAAAAAGAATATCAAGTATTCCGGATTTGGAATAATATTATCAAGTTCTCCAGTTTATGAACTGGTAGCTTAAGTATCCAGACCTTCCATGCAAAACAGCTGCACTTAATACAGCTATCAGCTGTGGTCAAGGTAAGCATGTAGCAGAAAGCATAATTCGCTGTTTGAGGTGTTAGATGACTAGTCGATCTATTATGCTAAGCCAATGAGTCAAGGATGCTAAGTCATAAAGTATACTGCATGATGAGGGTACCCTTATTGCAGTACATGAATATATTGAAAGTGCTGGTGAAAGTAAGCCTATATATTATCTTCTTTTCCTCATATGTTGCATATACTAATTAGTTTTGTTGCAATATATTAGATATTTCACAACAAGTTCTTGTAAAAGCAGTTACCCAATATTGGGCGATACAGAGTATGCAGAAAGATGCTGAAATGTGAGTCACATGTGTTTATCAAGCACTCATAGATAAGCATACCAAGGAACGAAAAAGCTTAACTGCTTCATCCGCTATTCATTGGTTGAAAAAATTAGGCTTTCAATAGATGGAAGTACGAAAGGGAGTATAAATCAATAGCCATGAGAACCCTAATGTTGTGTCCTATCGCCAGCAGCAGTTCCTTACTCGGTGGAAGGAACTAGAGATCAGAATACCGAAATGGTCTGCTAAGGCAGTATTAAACTATACACCAATACCACCAGGAAATCAACTGTTAATTCCTAATTGTCACAAATCGTGAGTTAACAATATGGAATATTTCACATGACTCACGATTTGTGAGATTTTTTATGATTATGATATTTTGTTAGTTTGATTTATGTTTATAGTTTTATGACTCACGATTGTGAGATCAAATGATGTTATGATTTTCACACCTAACTACAGGTATGAGTCAGGGGTTTCACGCATGTGACGCGATTAGCGCTCATGACCTTATATGCGAATTAGATACTATGGGGATTGAATACTATAACTCAAGCTATGAGTCATAGGATGTTTGTTATACTATGACTCACACGCTAGTCATAGTAAGTGTTAGGCACAAACAACTCCCAAGAGGATTACATGACTTTTCAGAAGGAACTGCATAAATCTGAACCTCCACAGGCAATTACCCCCCTGCGGCCCCGGCGTTCGCCCTGGGAGTCGACACTGGCACCTTTTGCAGTTGCTCGTTTACTAACAAAAACGAGAAATTGGAACACATCTCGTAACCCCGTATACGTCGTCGCCGTCCGTCCGACCGGATGCTGTCCGCAGGGTAATTGAGAGGGCCTCTCTGGCTACGTCTGGGAAGTGGAACGAAGCAATTCCGTCAAGAACACATGGAGTTACACCCAGATGAAGTCAAGAGAGCCCGGGTAGTCCTAGATGGGTATGAATGTGCGATTAAAGTAGGCTACTCTGATATACACCGAGAGTACGCTGACGCCCCCGTGATGCCTATAAGGTCAATGAACCTATCGGAACAAGTTGATAAGGAGAGGCAGTGAAGACGAGAAGGTGTTGGCCCGATCGTGAACACTAGTCATCCTGAGAGCCAGCTGCAGAGCCGGATAAGACGGCACGAAGCAGATTCGGCCAACAACCAAGCTGGCCCCTTGGAGTTCCAAGAAGTTATTGGTACGTTCCAAACAGGGCGGCCATATCTTGACAGCCGAAAGAAGGTTAACAACTCAGACTAAGGGGGTCCACACCCTCAGAGAAGTCGGGAGCTCTGATCATACCATTCGCGGTGTGGGCGAACAGAAAGTTTCAGGGTCAAAGCGGGTTCACTCTTGGATTAAGAGACGAAGGTTTGGAAGAAAATACCTGTTTATATGTAAACCTGTTGTAGTCCGCAAACACTCAGACGCGGGATATAAATATCGAAGTGCCTCCCGAGCTTTAGCCATCATCAAGCAACGGAGAAGAGATCTTATCAATATCATATGTTATTACTCAAAAATCTTTACCTACGAGCCTTCTTAAACAATCTCCGTTTACGAAGAAAGATTTAAGCCTAGTTCGATTTGCTTGCCCTTAGAATCAACTACCCTTAACAGTAAGGAGGTGACTCATAGTAAAGTCACTAGGGTTAGGGTTGTGGTAAGAGCGCCTATATAAGGCGGGTCGCGGATACAGATAGCTAGCTCCCTACTTTGATGCTCTTTCCCTGCGCTTGAACCAGTCCTTCCCAGTTGGAGAAAACCCCTGGCTTTCCTTCCGCCCTGCTCCCAATGCCTCACAGGTGGCCATCCACTCTGTCCCCTTGGTCTACCTCCCTGATAACGATGAAGACCTCTTCGCTAGTCTCTCCACTTCTATTAGAAACTCGACTGGGGTTTCAATCCTCTCGGCTCGCTTTCTCAACCCGGAAAAAGATTCCAGATTGGGCAAGTTCTCTACGTCACTCATTATTACAGCTGACCCCATGGACCTGGATCGTTTGGTCCCCTCCATTCCCCTCTTCTCCCAGAACCGCAGGTCCGAGAGGGCCTTTTCCTCCAACGCCTTCACCCAATGCTTCAACTGCTGGAAGTTTGGCCATGTCGGCCCCCGGTGCAAAGTAGATCACCCTATCTGCCCCGTGTGCTCCCTCCACCACACCAGAGGCGAGCACCGCTGCCCCAACCCTTCCTGCCCCAAGGGTGGCAACCTGAAACCAGTTCTTAACTGTTGTGTCTCTTCCCCCGTCAGATGCACCAACTGTGGTGGCGACCACTCCGCCAGGTATCGCAACTCTCCTGACCGCCCTTCTCCTCCCCCGTGTACTATCCCCACTGCTGGGTCCCGCCTAGGTTCACCTCCTCCGCCTGACGCCATGGACCTTGCTGGGGATGGTGGTTCCCCCTCTGGGCAACCTCTGCACCCGGCCCCTAGCACTTCTATCCTCCCAGCCACACCCTCTCTTGCACCCCCCTTTGACCCGGAAACCCCCAGGCCTGGTAGGTCTTCTAGGAACCTCCTGTCCAGCCTCCAGCTAGATCTCCACCCCCCTTTTCGCGCCTCTTCCCCGCCAAGGCGTGCCCCCTCAAGGCAGGGTGGCCTTCCCTCCTTGGAGGCCCCCTCCCCTACTCTTTCCACACATCATGGGTCGGGCTCTGCCCGCTAATCTCTCGCGCCCACTCTTCCTCTCCCACCCCTCCACTCCACTCACTTCTGTCCTTCATCCAACACAACAGCCTTGGGAGCTGGGATGTGTTTCTTTCCTTGTTTAATTCCTTTGCGGGCTTATCGCTCCCTCCTTCTGTTGTTTGTTTACAGGATCCCTCAGTTTACAGGAGCCGCCTTCCTACCTTTGGTGGGTATTCTTCCTTTCACCCGCCCGCTTTGTCTTCTGGTTCCCCCAGGGTGGCTTTTTATGTTTCTGCTCCCTTGCTCAAGTCCTGTATTATTCTTCCTGTGTTTTGCGGTAGGCGGGATGTCATGGACTTGGATTTTTTCCAGTGCACTACGGCTTTTGGGTTTTCTTTTCCTCGTTTTCGTATCTTGAATTCTTATAGTACTTGGTTTTCTCCTTCTTCTCCTCGTCGCACGGTTCCTCCCTCTGTTATATTTCCCTCCGTTGATTTTCCTGTTTTAACCCTGGGTGATCTCAATATTCACCTTCCTACTGCAAACCCCTGCGCGACTTCTCTCCTCAGGAGCTTGCAGCCTCATCCCCGTATGCTGACAGGGCCTCTGCCTGGGGTTTTTCACATTTAAACACTCCTGGTGTCTTCACTCGCTTCCCGTTCTGTGGCTCTTCCCGCCCTAGTGTTATCGACCTTGCATTTGCTTCCCCTTCTCTTGCCCCCTATTTTCAACTATGGGATACTTCCCTTCCCTCCACTGGTTCTGACCATGTTCCTATTTCCATCACCTTCACTCACCCTTCGTCAGCCACACCAGCTCCGGCCCCTAACTGGGCTTTGACAGAGTGGCCCGCGCTGGAGGAAGCGCTTAAGGTGTTTTCTGTCCCTAAAGCTCCTTCCCTCCTGACGGCCTCCTCCCTAAGTACCTGGTTCGACCGTCACTCTACCCGCCTCACTTCTCTCCTTGAGGAGCACACCCCCTTGTCCCGCCCCTCCCTCCACGCCAAACCCTGGTGGTCTCCTCTACTTTCTACTCTGCGACGAGAGTTCCACTCCGCCTCACGTATGGCTAGACACCCCGACTGCCTCCCCGGTGGGCAAGACGCTGCCCGCCTCTCTAAGCGTGGGTACTTTAAGGCGATTAAGGCGGCAAAGAGGGCCCACTGGTCTGCCCTCCTCATGTCAACCACCCCCCGCACTATTTGGACCACTAGAAGCCTGGCCCTTGGCCGCCCCACCCCTCGTTTCCCCTCCCTCCCAGGAGCCGATACCCCTGAGGGTATGAACCAGGCCCTGCTTGACTATTTTTTCCCTCCTCGCCCTTCTGTTTCCCTCCCCTCCATTCTGCGGCCGTACGGGGACTGCCCCCCCCTCACAACTGAGGAAGTGGCTTCCAACCTGGCTCGCTCTTCCTCCTCCTCCGCCCCTGGCCCAGACACGATCCCGTATTCTGTCTGGAAGAAGGTGCACGCTGTCAACCCCTTGATTCTCACCCATCTCCTCGGCCCCCTCCTGGAGTTTGGTTTCCACCCTCCTTCTCTGAAAAGGGTAAATGGGGTTATCCTTGATAAGCCTGGCAAAGACTCTTATGACTCTCCTTCTTCTTTCCGCATTATTGTTCTTCTTCAGACCCTTTCCAAGATCTTGGAAAGGGTTGTCGCCTCCCGCCTGGAGCCCATCGCACGTGCCGTTGGGCTCCTGAGTCCTAACCAGTGTGGCTCTCTTCCTGGTCTTTCCTCCTTTGACGCGTGTGCTTCTCTGGTTCACACTGTCCGCTCCTTTCAACGTCCACGCCTCAAGGTCTCCACCCTCTTCCTGGATATTAAGGGTGGCTTTGACAATGTCGACTCATCCGTGTTAGCCGAGTCCCTCAAGAGAAAGGGGGTCAATCACTATCTTGTGGCCTGGGTCAGGTATTTCCTCACTGGTCGCACTTGTTCCTTACTGTGTCAAGGTTCTCCAAGGACCTTTTACCCTGTTTCCATGAGCACCCCTCAGGGGTCGCCCGTGTCTCCTTCGTTGTTTATTATTTATATTTCCTCCATGCATTTTTCGGTCCCTAGGGGGCTTATTCTTTCTTATATTGATGATTTCGCCATCACTGTGGCATCTCCTTCCTATCGGGGCAATGTTCGCTCCCTACAGCTCATTTACTCCCTTCTGAAGTGTAGGGCCTCCATTCGTCGTGTGTCCTTCTCAGTCCCCAAGACTGAGCTGATGCATTGGAGGACTCCACTTCAGCGGGTGGCACTTGACTTCTCTCCTATCGCTATTGATTCACTTTGTTCTCCCCGCAGTCCCAAGTCCGTTGGCTGGGTTACTGGTTTACCCCTTCTCTCTCCACTTACGCTCATTTTTCCCGACGCCTCTCTCTTGCCCAGGGTGCTTTTTCCACTGTTCAGCGGTTGTCACCCCCAGGGTCTGGCCTCTCCCCCCATTTGTGCCACAGGTTGGCCGTCTCCCTTCTGTTACCAATCCTCCTCTATGGAGCAGACCTTCTGTTGCCCTCCCGCTCACTTCTGGATCGAATGGAGGTTTTTTGGCGTTCTGTTCAGCATTGGGTTACTGTTAGGCACATAACTCCCATGAGGGCCCAGAAGAGCAGCTGGAGAGCTCTGGGCTTGAAACTCCACAGACTAATACCCCCCTCCGGCCCCGACGTTGACCCCGGACGACAGCACTGGCGCCTTGTGCAGTTGCTCACAATCATAGAAAGAAGAAATA